>PVJI01014259.1:0-44842 GCA_004026765.1 Micronycteris hirsuta
TAGCAAAGTGGGAATAGAGGGAGCATTCCTCAACATAATAAAGGCCATATATGAGAAACCTACAGCCAACATTATACTCAATGGACAAAAACTAAAATCTTTCCCACTAAGATCAGGAACAAGACAAGGTTGCCCACTATCACCACTTCTATTCAACATAGTTCTGGAAGTTTTGGCCACAGAAATCAGACAAGAAAAGAAAATAAAAGGCATCCAAATTGGAAAGGAGGTAGTAAAACTGTTCAGTGATCCAGCCTCTATGGTCTTCGTGTCCCTGGAGATGGACGATAAGGTGAAATGAAAGACTCCTGACACTCTCTGAGGGGTGCAGGAGGCAGCCAAGCCTCAGGGACCTGGCCGGGCCAGCCATGGCCTCTGGGGCCAGACTGACTGACTGACACTCCGTGTGAAATTCTCTTTATTTTTATAAAGAAGTTTCTTACAATCAGTGTGGGAAAAAAGACAGGTGCAAGTTATAATTCAAGGCAGAAAGAGCTGGCATATGAACAATTTAGAAAAAATATAGAACATTTCTGACTACTTCTGGGAACAAACGGCTGCTTTCAGAGTTAGATAGTCCGAGCTAGACAGATTCTTAGTCAAGAACATACATATCTATCTTGGGGTGGGGGGGTTGTGGCTCTAAATAAACCTTGAGCTTATAAGTGTCAATTGTTCAGGAGGTGTTGCTAGGGGCGACAACCTTCTTCAGTGTTCTGGTAGCTAGCCTGCCAAAAGTTATTCTTCTTTAACCTTTTCATGGGCAGTATTAGCCAGGGGCTTTTTGTGGTCAGTGAGTCATTCTAGCAACATCATAAGAAACTGTGCCAATTTTCAGTAGCAAAGTGCCAATATCTAAAAATCCTACTACCAATTATTCAACAAAAGCAAGCATGTAAAGGGAGAGTCTTGTAGGAGGACTGCCAATGGTCACCTCCGCCATGCAGATGCATCCTAGCCATCCTGGCCATGCCACGGATCGGCCTCAGGACAGCCTTCAACAAAACTGTTACTGTTTGCAGATGACATGATAGTGTACATAGAAAACCCTATAGACTCCACCAAAAAACTACTCGTCCTAATAGGTGAATTAGTCAAAACAGCGGGATACAAAGTTAATATTCAGAAATTAAAGGCATTTTTGTACACCAACAATGAAATATCAGAAACAGAGATCACGAAAAAAAAAATACCATTTGCTATAGCAACAAGAAAAATAAAGTACCTAGGAATAAACCCAACCAAAGAGAGAAAAGACCTATACTCAGAAAGCTATACAACACTGAAGAAAAAAACCTAAGGAAGACACAAATAAATGGAAGCATATACCATCGTCATGGATTGGAAGAATTAACATTATCACAATAGCTATACTGCCCAAAGTAATTTATAGATTCAACACAGTCCCTATTAAAGTTCCAATGACATATTTCACAGATATAGAACAAACATTTCAAAAGTTTGTATGGAAGCAATAAACGACTCCAAATAGCCACAGCAATTTTGAAAAAGAACAAAGTTGTAGGGATCACAATACCTGATATCAAACTATATTGCAAGGTCATGGTAATCAAAACAGTCTGGTATTGGCATAAGAACAGACACATAGATCAATGGAACAGAATAGAGATCCCAGAAATAATCCCAGTCTTTATGGTCAATTAATATTTGACAAAGTGGGCAGAAACATAAAATGGAATAAAAATAGCCTCTTCAACAAATGGTGATGTGAGATCTGGACAGCTACATGCAAAAAAGTGAAACTCTACCACTCATTTACACCATACACAAAAGTAAACTCATGATTAATAAAAGATTTAAATATAAGTCACAATACCATAAAAATTCTAGAGGAGAACATGGGCAGGAAAATCTCAGATATTCCATGCAGCAATATTTTCACTGATATATCCCCTAGAGCAAGGGACATAGAGGAAAGAATACACAAATGGGAGCTCATCAAAATAAAGAGCTTCTGGATGGCTAAAGAAAATATTAGCAAAATGAAAAGGGAGCCAACTGTATGAAAAATATATTTGCCAATGATATATCAGACAAGGGTTTGATCTCCAAAATATATAAAGAACTCACATGACTCCAATCCAGGAAGACAAGCAATCCGATTAAAAAATGGGCATAGGAACTGAACAGGCACTTCTCCAAGGAGGACATACAGAGGGCCCAGAGTCATAGGAAAGGTTGCTCAGCATCACTAGCCATCAGAGAGATGCAAATTAAAACCACAGTGAGATATCACTTCACACCAATTAGAATGGCCATCACAAACAAATCAAAAAACAATAAGTGCTGGTGGGGTTGTGGAGAAAATGGAACCCTAGCGTACTGTTGTTGTTGGGAATGCAATCTGGTGTAGCCTCTTAGGAAAACAGTATGGGATTTCCTCAAGAACCTAAAAATGGAATTACCTTTTGTTTGACCCACTGATTCCACTGCCGGAGTTATACCTTAAGAATCCTGAAACACTAATTCAGAAGAACCTACACACCAAAATGTTCATAGCAGCACAATTTAAAATAGCCAAGTGCTAGAAGCAGCTCAGGTGCCCCTCAGCAAATTAGTGAATCAATAGACTATGACACATTTACACAATGGAATACTACACAGCAGAAAGAAAGAAGGAGCTCCTACCTTTCATGACAACATGGATGGAATTGCATAGTATTATGCTAAGTGAAGTAAGCCAGGTGATGAAAGACAAATACCATATGATCTCACTTATAAGTACAACTTAATTAACAAAACAAAATGGTAAGTAAAATATAGCCACAGACATTGAAATCAACAACAATCTGAGAGTAACCAGAAAGGAACGGGGAAGGAAATAATATGGGAATAAAGGGAAAGGTATGTAAATGAACATGTATGAGGGACACAAGGATGGAGCCCAGGGTGGGTGGGATTGAGGGTGGAGGTGAGCGTTGGGCGGGTTTGGTAAAGTGGTGGTGGGAAAATGGAGACAACTGTATTCTAACATCAATTTAAAAAAGTAAAAAAAAAAAAAAGAAGGGAAAAAAGAAACCCCCCTCCCCGCCAAAAAAAGAGACACAGACTGAATGTAAGGAGATGGAAAAAGACATTTTGTGCAAATGAAAAAAATTTGCATCGCAATACTCAATGCAGACAAAATAGACTTCTTTTAATTTTTTAAATTTATTTTTATTTTTATTTTCTTATTGTTCAAGTACAGTGATAAAATGGAGACAACTCTACTTGAAGACAAAATAGACTTTAAAATAAAGGCTATAACAAGAGACAAGGGGCCTATCATGTTGATAAAGGGATAAATCCAAAAAAGAGAATATAACTTGTATAAATGTCTGTTTAGCCAATGCATGTGCGCCAAAATATATAAAATAAATAATGACAAACAAAACGGGAGAGATAGGACTTTTACAATAATAGTAGGGGACTTTAACACCTCATTGACATCAATGAATAAATCATCCAGACAGAAAAATCAGCAAGGAAACATTGTCTTTACATGATATATTAGACCAGTTTGAGTTAATAGATATTCTTAGGACATTTTACCCAAAAGCAACAGAATATACATTCTTTCAAGTGTACACAAAACATTTTCTAGGTTAGACCACATATTAGGGCATAAAGTTTCAATAAATTAGAGATGATTGAAACCATACCAACAATTTTCTCATGTCACAATGGCATGAAACTAGAAATTAACTACAGGAAGAAAAATGGAAGCAACAGATATATGTAGAGATTAAAAAATATGTTTCTAAACAACCAATGTATCAAACTAGAAATCAAACATGAAATCAAAAACCTTGAGACAATTGAAAACAAAAGCAAAACCTTACAAAATTTATGGGTTACAGCAAAAGAAATTATAAGACTGTGTATGGATACTTAAAGAGGCAGGGCAAGCCCCAACTAAACAATCTAAATTTATACAGTAAGAAACTAGAAAAACCCAAAGTGAGTAGTGGAAAAAATTAATAAAGATCAGAGTGGAAATCATGGAAATAGAAAATATCAAAACAATAGAAAACATTAATGAAACTAAGAGCTGATTCTTTGACAGGATAAATAAAATTGACTAACCTCCAACAAAACTCATTAAGCCAAAGTGAGAGAGGGACTAAATACATAAAATCACAAATAAAAAGAAGTGATAACTGATACCTAAAAACACAAAGGATTGTAAAAAATTACTACAAATAATTATATACTGACAAAATAGACAACCTAGAAGCAGTGGATACCTTCCCCAAAATATACAATCTTCCAAGACTGAATCAGGAAAAAAAAGAAAATCTGTACAGACCAATAACTACCAGCAGAATTAAATCAGTAATCAAAAATTCCAAACATACAAAAGTCAGGATCAGAGTCTCCACAGGTAAATTGTATTAAGCATTTAAAAAATAATCAGTTCCTGTCATCAAACTAATCAAAATCTAAGTAGAAGAGATACTTTCAAACTCATTTTTGGATGTGAACATTACCGTGATGCCAAAGCCAGAAAAAGACACTACAAAAAAATTAAAAGAGAGAAAAAATCATAGGTCAATATCCCTGATGAAATTAGATGCAAAAATTCACAACAATATATAAGTGAATTCAGCAATACATTAAAAAGACAATACACCATGCTTAAGTAGAGTTTCTTCCTAGGAAGAAAGTTTGGTTCAATATCTTTAAATCAATTAACATGATACACCGCATAATCAAAGCGAATAATAAAATTTACATGATCATATCAATAGATGCAGAAAAATCACTTGACAGAATTCAACATCCATTTACAATACAAATTTGTGGCAGTGGAGATAGAGGGAATTTACATCAACATAATAAAGACCACATATGGCAAACCCACAGCTAACTTCATACTCAATGGTAACAAGCTGAAAACTCTTTCTTTAAGATTAGGAACAGTACAAGGATGACCACTTTTAACACTTTCATTTAACATAGTATTGTGATTCCTGACCATAGCAATTCAGCAAAGAAAAAGGGATAAAAGTATCCAAATTGGAAAGGAAAAAGTAAAACTGTCATTCTTCACACAGGACATGATACAGTAGAGAACTCTAAAGATTTCAATCCCCCCAAAAAATCCCTGACTAATAAAATAATTCAGTAAAGTAGCAAGATACAAAATAAATATTCAAAAATCAATTGTATTTTTATACACCAATAACAAACTATCAGAAAGAGAAATTAAGAACACAATCTTCTATAATTGTATCAAAAAAGAGTAAAAACCTAGAAATAAATTTAACCAAAGAAATAAGAGGTCCATACACGGAAAACTATGAGACATTAAAAAAAATCAAAGACATAAATAAAGGAAAAGATATGCCATTCTAACGTATAGGAAGAGTTAATAGCATCAAAATGTCCATACTCCACAAAGCAATCTCATGAAATTCTTATTAAATATCAATGACACTTTTCCCAGAACTACCACAAATAAACTAAAATTAAATGGACCCACAAATAGCTAATGCAATATTGAGAAAGTGCGAAGTTGGAGGTATAACACTACCTAAGATCAAACTATACTACAAAAATGTAGTAATTAAAACAGCATGGCACTGGAACAAAAACTGATACATAGATCAATGGAACAAAATAGAAAGCCCAGAAATAAACCCACACTTGAATGGTCAATTAATCTAGGACAGAGAAGGCAAAAATATACAAAAAGTCAGTCTTTTTAATAAATGGTGATGGGAAAACTAGACAAATACATGCAAAAAAATCAGTCTAGACCACTCTATTACACCATATAAACTAATGAATTCAAAATGGGTTAAAGGCTTAAATGTAAGACTCAAAAGCATAAAACTCCTAGAAGAAGACATAGGCATTAAACTCTATGACATTGCTCTTAGACAAAATTTTTTTGACATGTCTTTTCAGGCAAGGAGAACAAACAAACAGAAACAACTGAGTCCATCAACCTAAAAGGTTGTTGCACAGTGAAGACAACCATCGACAACACAAAAACATCAACTAACTGATTTCAAGAAGATATTCACAAATTATCACTATCATCAGATAAAGGTTTAATTGTTAAATATATCAGAAATTCATGCAATGTAACATACAAAAAAAAGAAAAGAAAACAATCAAATTAAAAAAGGCAGAGGACCTGAACAGACATTTCTCCACATAAGACACCCAGATAGTCACAGACATATGAAAAGAAGCTCAACATCATTAATCATCAGGGAAATGCAAATGAAAAACACAATGAGATATTACCTCACATATGCCACAATGCCTATCATTAGTAATTAACAAATGATTTTTGGTGAGAATGTGGAGAAAAAAGAACACATGCACTATTCATGGGATTGTAAATTGGTGCAGGCACTATGGAAAATAATATGGAAATTCCTCAAAAAAAAAAAAAAACCCAAATAGAATTACCATGTGAACAAGCAATTCTACATCTGTGTGTTTATGAAAAAAAATTCAAAACACTAATTTGAAAAGATATATGCACCCCAGTGTTTATTGAAGCATTATTTACAATAGCCAAAATATGGAAGCTACCTAAATGTGCATCAATACCTGAGTGGATGGAGAAGTGTTACATATACACATAATGGACTGCAGTCAAATCTCAGTTCTCGAACGTCTCCCATTTGAAACAATTCGGTTGTCAATTAAGTTTCATGGAAAAAATGTCTCAGCTGTTGAAGAAAACTTCAGTTCTTGACCCAACCACACTTCTATGCTGATACCTGTGTGATCAGTCATGTGTCTCTCAGGCGACCAACAAAAGGGAGATTGTGCATTGTTAACATTTCAGGAAATTGTACTGTAAATAATTTTGTGTTTTTTATTTTGTTGCTGCTTACTATTAATAAATGCATACAGTAAGTCACCATGGATCCTAAGAAAGTTGTGATAGTAGCAAAGTGAAAATGAAAGTTGTGAAAATAACAATACAGGTTAAAAAAGAAATAATTACAAAGTATGATAGAGGTGTTTGCCTGTTTGATCTGGCTACCAAGTACAACATTGACAATTAGCGCAATTTTAAAACATAAAGAGTGCTGATGTTTCTAAGGGTGTAAAAGTGCTCAAAAACAACAATCACAGGCAATTGAAGAGGTAGGAAAAATGTTGTTGATTTAAATAGACAAATAGCAGGTAGCCAGTGATAGCATTTTGGAGGCAATGACATGTGAAAAAGTGAAGATGCTGCATGCTGATCTCCTGAAAGACACCCCTGGAAGGAGGGATGAAAGTGATCCATTTATGCATAGTAGGGAGTTGTTCCATAAATTTAGGAAGAAAAGTGGCATTCGTAGTATAGTGAGGCATGGAGAGGCTGCCAGTTCTAACAAAGTAGCTGCTGATAATTTCATAGCAGAATTTAAGAATACATAGAGGCCAAGGGATTTGTTTCCCAACAAGTATTCAATTGTGATGAGACAGGACTCTTCTGGAAGAAAATACCAAAGAGAACCTATAGACAGAAGTAGAAGTCATTTCCAGGATACAAGCCAGTGAAGGACAGGCTGATGTTATTTTTGTGTGGGAATGTGAGTGGGGACTTTACATGGAAGCCCCAAATCATCTTCCATTCTGAAAACGTGAGTTTTCAAGAAAAAATAATGTCATGAGAAACAAGTTGAATGTGATGTAGCGGGTTAATACCAAAGCTTGGATAACCAGGCAATTTTTTATTAAGTAGATTTATGAAGTGTTTGCCCCAAGTGTAAAGAAATACCTCCAGGAAAAACAGTTGCCACTCAGGACACTTCATGTAATGGACAATGTTACTGCCCACCTTTCGGGCTTGGCCAAGTTGGTGGGGTGGGGGTACAGCTTCATCACTGTTAGGTTCTTGCCACCTAACATAACTCCTTTCATCAGCGCATGGATCAGCAGGTCATTTCTGCTTTTAAGAAACTCTACATAAAGCCCTGTTTCAGAGATATTTTGGGATGACCTGTGAAACTAATTTAATATCAGGGAGTTCTGTAAGGAACATTTTATTAGTAATAGCCTCACTTGCTTGAGGCTCATAGACAAAGTATGTGGGGCAGTGTCTTCCAGGACCATGCAATCACCCTGGAAGAAACTGTGACCTGTCTATTTCTCAAAGAGACTTTGAGGGTTTTGAGGATGAGCCTATGTCTACTGTAGAGGACATTGTGCTTCTGGGTTTGGAGGTGGATGATGATGACGATATGGAGGAACTGGTGCTGGACCATCACACTGGGCTGACCACAAGGAGCTCCCAGACCTTCAGAGGGAGCAGCACCAAGGAGCTTTCTTCAGAGGAGGAGCAGTGAAGGGAGGATATTCCTACTTCATTAATCACCCCAAGAAAGAAGTAGCACATTATGTAATAAACTTTTTCAATAACATTGCAGTGTTTTACTTCATGCAAGTGTTAAAACACAGATAAAAACAAACATTACTGGATAGGTTTTCAGTGACATATAGGCCCAGTGACCCTGAAGCAAGCTCTAGTGGAGCAAAGAGACCAAAGGGTGGAAAAAAAAAACCAGAACAGTTACTTGATGGTTTTATGGAAGGGGACTCCCCTTCTGAACAATAACATCTGTCTGTCCCTCTGCTCCATATTCAATCATCAATAGCTCTCATCATTAAAGGTAAGTTTTATGTGTATATAAATTTTCATTGTCTTACTGTATATTTCATTTCCTTTTTGTCAAATTTTCATTTACATTTTATCTCTTTTTTATTTTTAAAATGTTTATTTATAGATTAAACATTACATTAGACATGTACTGTATATAAGAAAGGCTAAAACAAGGAATCATTTGGGGATCTGGAAAGTATTAATTCAATTTCAATTATTTTTAATGGGAAAGAATGATTGAGTCTTCTAGCAAATCATTTTTCAAACAGCTTTCCAAAGCAAAATAAGTTTGAGAATCAAGGTTACACTGTATTAGCCATAAAAAGAATAAATTCTTACTGTTTTCAGAAACATCATAGCAACTTTTATTATGACTTTATATTTATTAACTAAAATTTCATGATCATAAAAGGGATTAATGGGGAAGAAGAATGAAAATGTCACAATTATATCTATAGTGCTTAATCAGAGAAATTATACATATTTAAAGAAAAAATTAAACATTATTACATTTCAAAATTCCAAAAAAGAATCTTCATTATACCATTTATTCTCTTTTCTTAAAGTTGTTTTTATTTTTAATTACAATGGACATTTAATATGATATTAATTTCATGTTACAGCATAGTGGTTAGACATATATATAACTTATAAAATGATTCTTCACTAAGTTTATAACTCACCTGATACTGTACATAGTTATTACAATATATTGATTATATTCCCTATGCTGTACTTTACCTCCCCATGATTATTTTGTAATTGTCAATTAGTACTTCTTAATTCTTCTCCCTTTTACCCCACCCCCAATCCCCTTCCCATTTGGTTACCATCAGATTTTTTCTTTATATCTGTAAGTCTATTTCTGTTTTGTTTGATTACTTTGTTTTTTAGTTTCTACATATAAGTAAAATCACATGGTATTCTTCTTTCTCTGGTAAACTTACACCATTTAGCATAATACTAGCTAAGTCCATCCATGTTGTCACAAATGGAAGTATTTTATGATCAAGTAATATTCCATTGTGCCACTTATTTATCCATTAATTTTTTGATTGGAGCATTTAATCTATTTAAATTTAAATCAGTGATAGGTTTGCAGTGATTGCTATTTAATTAATTATTTTCTGATTCTTTTTGTAGTTGTTCTGTGTGCCTTTCTTATTCTCTTGCTCTCTTATATGTTGATGACTTTCTATGTAATGTTTAAGTTTCTTTTTATTTTCATTTATCTCAGAGTTTCAGTTGGTGGTTTTCATGAGCTTTTTTTTTTATTATATACCATGTTTACAGCAATCCCTTTTAAGTTGATTTTCAATTAAGTTCGAACACATTCTAAATCACTATAATTACTCATCTCTGCTCATTTATATTTTCTCATTATTTTTATTAACGTATATTTTTTATTGCTGTTCAAGTACAGTTATCTCCATTTCCCCACCACCACTCCCCTCAGTACCAGCCATCTCCACTTCCCACCCTCAATCCTATCCCCTTTTGGCTTTGTTCATGTGTCCTTTATACCTGTTCCTTGACAACCCTTCCCCTCTTTTCCCCATTATTCCCTCCCACCCCCCTTCTGGTTACTGTTAGTTTGTTCTTAATTTTAATGTCTCTGGTTATATTTTGCTGGCTTGTTTGTTTTGGTTATTAGGTTCCACTAATAGGTGAGATCACATGGTACTTGTCTTTCACCACCTGGATTATTTCACTTAGTATGATGTTCTTCCGATCCATCCAAGCTGCCACAAAGGGTAAAAGCTCCTTCTTTCTTTCTGCTGCATAGTATTTCATCATGTAAATGTACCATAGATTTTGATCCAGTCTTTTACCGATGGGCACTTAGGTGGCTTGCAGCACTTGGCTACTGTAAATTGTACTGCTATGAACATTGGGAAGCATAGGTTCTTCTGAATTGGTGTTTCAGGATTCTTAGGGTATAGCCATGCAATGGAATTGCAGGGTCAAAGGGAAGTACCATTTTTACATTTATGAGGAAATTCCATACTTTTTCCACAGTGGCTGTACCAGTCTGCATTCCTACCAACAGTGTACTAGAATTTCCTTTTCTCCCCAACCTTGCTAGCACTTGTTGTTTGTTGATTTATGAATGGCCATTCTGACTGGTGTGAAGTGGTATCTCATTGTGGTTTAATGTGCATCTCTCTGATGGCTACTGACGTTGAGCCTCCTTTGATATGTCTCCAGGCCTTTTGTATGTCCTCCTTGGAGAAGTGTCTGTTAAGGTCCTTTGCCTTTTTTTTTGATTGGGTTGTTTGTTTTCCTAGAGTGGATTACTGTGAGTTCTTTATATCTTTTGGAGATCAAACCCTTGTCTCATGTATCATTTGCAAATATATTTTCCCATGTGGTTGGTTCTATTTTCATATTAATGCTGTTTTCTTTAACCATACAGAAGATATTTATTTTGATGAAGTCCCATTTGTTTGTTCTTTCCTTTATGTCCCCTGTTATAGAGGATACATTGGTGAAAATATTGCTGCATGGAATATTTGAAATTTTCCTGCCTGTTTTATTCTAGGACTTTTATGGTGGCGCGACTTATATTTAAGTCTTTTATCTATCTTGAGTTTATTTTTGTGTATGGTGTAAGTTGGTGGTTGAGTTTCATTTTTTTGCATGTAGCTGTCCACATCTCCCATCACCATTTGTTGAAGAGGCTATTTTTACTCCATTTTATGCTTCTGCATCCTTTGTTGAATATTAATTGACCATAGAGACTTGGATTTATTTTGGGGCTCTCTGTTCTCTTCCATTGATATATGTGTCTGTTCTTATGCCAGTAACAGACTGGTTTAATTACCATGTCCTTGTAATACAGTTGGATATCAGGTATTGTGATCCCTCCTACTTTGTTCTTCTTTCTCAAAATTGCTGCAGCTATTTGGGGTCATTTATGGTTCCATATAAACTTTTGAAATGTTTGTTCTATGTCTGTGAAAATGTCATTGGTACTTTAATAGGGATTGTGTTGAATCTATAAATGCTTTGGGTAGTCTGGACATTTTGGTGATGTTAATTCTTCCAGTCCGTGATCGTGGTACATGCTTCCATTTGTTTGTGACTTCCTTAATTTCTTTCTTCAGTGTTGTGTAGTTTTCTGAGTACAGGTCTTTTACCTCCTTGGTTAGGTTTATTCCTAGGTACTTTATTTTTCTTGTTGCTATAGCAAATGGGATTTTTTTTCGTGATTTCCGTTCCTGATATTTCATTGTTGGTATACAAAAATGCCTTCAATTTGTGAATATTTACTTTGTATCCTGCTATTCTGCCAAATTCACTTATTAGGTTGAATAGTTTTTTGGTGGAGTCTATAGGATTTCCTATGTACACGATTATCTCATCTGCAAATAATTACAGTTTTGCTTATTACTTTGCAATTACAGTTTTTTTTACTCGTCTAAGTGCTGTGGATAGGCCTTCCAACACAATATTGAATAGAAGTGATGAAAGTGGACATACCTGTCTTGTTCCTGATCTTAGTGTGAAAACTTTTAGTTTTTGCACTTTCAGTGTGATGTTGGCTGTCAGTTTCTTGTATATGACCTTAATTATGTTGACGTATACTCGCTCTACTCTAACATGCTGAGTATTTTTATCATAAATGTGTGCTGTACCTTATCAAATGCTTTTTCTGCATCTATTGATATGATCATGTGATTTTTCTTTTCCTTTTTTGTGTGTTATGTATTATGTTTATTGATTTTCAAATACTGTACTATCCTTGCATCCCTGGGATGAATCCCACTTGATCATGGTGTATAATCTTTTAATGTATTGCTGGATGTGGTTTGCCAATATTCTGTTGATGATTTTAGTGTCAGTGTTCATCAGCAATATTGCCCTCTATTTTCTTTTCTTTCTTCTGTCTTTATCTGGTTTTGGGATTAGGATGATGCTGACTTCATAAAAAGAGCTTGGAACTCTTCCTTCTTCATTGACTTTTTTGGAATAGTCTGAGAAGGATAGGGGTTATCTCTTTCGTAAATGTTTTGTAGAATTCTCCTGTGAAACCATCAAGGGATTTTTTTGTACTGGGAGTTTTTTGATTACTGCTTTGATTTTGTCAGCTATTATCAGTCTTTTCAGGCTTTATGCTTCTTCTTCATTCAGTTTTAGAAGATTATATTTTTCTGGAAATTTGTCCAGTTCACCCAGGTTCTCCAATTTCTTGGCATATAGTTCTTCATAGTAATTTCTTACAACCCTTTGTATTTCTCTGGTAGTTGTAATTTCTCCTCTTTCATTTCTGATTTTGTTTATTTGTGTCCTCTGTCTTTTTTTCTTCATGAAACTGCTAAAGGCTTGTTAATTTTGTTTATCTTTTCAAAGAATCAGCACCTGTATTTATTGATCCTTAGACTTGTTCTTTTTTTCTTTTAAACATTTTATTTATTTATTTTAGACTGAAGGGAAGGGAGGGAGAAAGATAGGGAGAGAAACATCAATGCATGGTTACCTCTCACATGGCCCCCATCAGGGACCTGGCCTACAACCCAGGCATGTGTCCTGACTGGGAGTCAAACCAGCGACTCTTTGGTTCACAGCCCACGCTCAATCCACTGAGCTACACCAGCCAGGGCTATTCTTTTAATCTCTATGTCATTTAATTCTTTGCTGATCCTGGTCATTTCTGTCCTTTTCCTCACTCTAGGCTTTATCTTGTGTTGTTCCTCCAGTTCTTGTACATTCAGCATTAGAGTGTTTATTTGAATGTTTCTATCCTTTTTTTTTTGGTAGGCCTGTATTGCTATGAACATCCCTTTCAGGGTTGCCTTTGCTGTGTCTCATAGGTTTTAGACTCTTGTGAGCTCATTTTAATTTGTTTTCAGGAACTTTTTGATTTCTTCTTTGATCTCATTTTTAACACATTCATTGTTTAGTAACATGCTATTTAATCTCCACAAATTTGAGTATTTTGGTTTTCTTTCCTTGAGGTTGGTTTCTAGTTTCAGGCCCTGGTTGTCTGAGAAAATGCTTGATATTATTTCAATTTTCTTTAATTTTTTGAGGCTTGTTCTGTGTCTTACTGTGCGGTCTATCTGAAAATGTTCCATGTGCATCTGAAAAGAATATGTATTTTACTTCTTTGGGGTAAAAGGTTCAATATATATTAGTTAAAACCATTTGATCTATGGCATTGTTCAATGCCTCGATATCCGTGTTGATATTTTGCTTGGAGGATATATCCATTGTTGACAAGGGGGTTTAAAATCCTCTAGTATAAGGGAGTTGCTGTCCATATCTTTCTTGAAGTCCTCCAAGATTTTTGTTATATATTTAGGTGCTCCTATGTTGGATACATATATGTTTATAATATTTATGTCTTCTTGATGGATTCTTCCCTTGAGTATTATGACTTGTCCTTATGGGTCTTTTTTATAGCCTTTGTTCTGAAGTCTATTTTGTCTTATATATGCATTGCACCTGGCTTTTTTTCCTGTCAATTGGCTTGGAATATTTTTTTCAGTCTCTGATCTGAGGTGGGTCTATTGCGGGCAGCATACTGAGGGTCATATTTTCTTATCCATTCTGCTACTCTATGGCTTTTGATTGGAGCATTTAATCCATTTACATTTAAGGTTATTATTGATAGGTACTTATTCATTGCCATTTTACTCCCTTCATACTTGCGTTCCCCTCACTCTTTTTCTTCCTCTTCTTAAAGCAGTCCCTTTGTCCTATCTTGCAGAGCTGTTTTTATGGAGCTGTATTCTTTCAGCCTCATTTTGTCTGGAAAACTCCTTATTTAGCCTAACATTTTAATTGAGAGCCTTGCTGGATAGAGTAGTCTTGGTTGCAGGCCTTTGGTTCTCATTACTTGGAATATTTCTTGCCATTCCACTCTGGCTTACAGTGTTTCCATTGAGAAGCCAGCTGCTAACCTTATCTGGGCTCCTTTGTATGTTACTTGCTGTTTCTCCCTCGCTGCTTTTAAGATTCTCTCTTTGTCTTGATTTTTTGCCGTTTTAATTATGATGTTTTGCAGTGAGCCTCTCTGGGTTCCTCTTGATTAGGACCCTCTGTGCTTCCTGGAGTTGTGTGATTTTTTTCTCTCATCAAATTAGGGAAGTTTCCCATCATTATTTTTTCAAACACGTTTTCTATCCCTTGCTCTTCTTCTTTTGGTATCCCTATTATATGGATATTATACCATTTCATGTTGTACTGAATTTACTTGAACCACTCTTCATTCTTGTTGAGTCTTTTTTACTTTTCTTGCTCTTTCTGGGAGTTTTTTTCTACTTTGTACTTCAGCTCACTGATTCTATGCTCTGCTTCATTGAACCTTCTTTTGATTCCTTCTACAGTGTTCTTCAATTGAGAAACTTTATTATTCATTTCCTGTTGGCTCTTGTTGATAGTTTCTATTTCCTTTTTCATGTTGATATAGTTTTCAGTAATTTCCTTATTGTTTCCCTGTAGCTTTTGGTAATTCTCAGTGATCTCATTCAACTTCTCTATAACCATTGTTTTGAACTTGGTATCTGATAGTTGACTGTCTCTATTTCCTTCAGGATTATTTCTAAGGATTTCTCTTTCCTTTCATTGGGGTTTATTTCTTTGTCTTCCCATTGTTTGTGGGACTCTTCCTGTTTGTCTCTGCTTTTTAAATTGATCTGCTTTGATTATCTGAATTTGTGGCATGAACCTCTATGGTAGGAGGCCTGTGAGATTCTGTAGTGTAGTCTCCTTGATTTCCTGAACTTGATGCTCTTGGGATGCCCTTTATGGCATTTATGTTGCCTCTCTGGATATAATTGGGTTTTGACTATTGTTGGGTCATTCTTTGGTAATTCCTTCCCTCCAGCTTGTTGACTGAGGGTCACTCCACCCAGCACATATTTTATGCTGTTGTGCAGGTGCTGCCAGAACAAAACCAAAAACTGAGGGAACAAACCCACATTAAAAAAAATCTACCCCTCACAGCAATCCCACTATCAATAGCAAATGAACCAGTATAAATAAGGGTGTAAACAGATTAAGACTGTTGCGACTTCCAGCAAATACGGATGTGTAGGTAGATATACTGTGCTTCCTCACACAACCCAAAGAAGGACAACACCAAATTTAAAAACAAAGAACAACCAGAACTGACAGAAAACAGAAATGTACGGAAGTCCAACACCAAAGAGTTAAAGAAGAAACATTCATCCAGGCTGCTAGAAGGGGCAAGACATGAAGCCAGGGCTGAGAGGACTCATGTAAAGGTGGGAGCTGTAGGGCCAGGGCAGGCAGTGCCTGGCAGACTGGGCAAGGTGGTGGCTAGAGGGATGGGCAAGGTGGCAGCTGGCAGAACAGATGGTCCCACATTTGTAAGCAGATAGACCAGGAGGAACAACTGGGGAGAAAGACAGACCCTGTAACCCAGGTTCCAGCATGGGGAAATAAAGCCTCAAAACCTCCAACTGAAAAAAACCTGTGGGTGTTGCGGCAGTGGGAAAAACTCCCAGCCTCACTGAAAAGTGCATTGTAGAGACCCACAGGGTTCTAGAATGTACACAGAACCACCCATGCAGGAATCAGCATCAGAAGGCCCCAATTTGCTTGTGGGTAGCTGGGAAAGTGATTGAAAGCCAGTCAAGAACTGAGCAAGTGATAATGTTCCCTCCCACACACCTCCCCACATACAGCACCACAATGAAGTGACATGTTCCTCCAGTTCTCCTAGATTTAGGGTTAGGTTGTTTATTTGAAATGTTTCTATCCTTTTTAGGTAAGTTTATATTGCTATGAACTTCCCTCTCAGAACTGCCTTCTCTGTGTACCATGTGATTTGGACTGTTGGGTGTTCATTTTCATTTGTTTACAGAAACTTTTTGATTTCTTCCTTGATCACATTCATTGTTTAATTGCATGCTATTCAATCTCCATGAATTCCATTGTTTTGGGTTTTTTTCCTCAGATTGGTTTCTAGTTTGAATACTTTGATGTCAGAGAAAATGCTTGATATGATTTCAATTTTCTTGAATTTGTTGAAGTTTGTTTTGTGTCCTGTCATGTAGTCTATCTTTGAAAATGTTCCCTGTGAATTTGAAAAGAATGTGTATTTTACTTCTTTGGGATGAAAGGTTCTATATATATCAGTTAAAACCATTTGATCTATGGTGTTGTTCAATGCCTCAATATCCTCGTTGATATTTTGTTTGGAAGATCTATCCATTGTTGACAGTGGGGTGTGAAAATCCTCTAGTATAATGATGTTGTTGTCTACATCTTTCTTGAAGTCTTCCAAGATTTTCCTTATGTATTTGGGTGCTCCTATGTTGGGTACATATATGCTTATAAAGTTTATGTCTTCTTGATGGATTCTTCTGTCGAGTTTTACAAAGTGTCTTCTGCGTCTCTTTTTAAGGCCTTTGTTTTGAAGTCTATTCATCTTATATAAGTATTGCTATCATGGCTTTTTTTTTTCCTGTCCATTTTTTCCCAACCCTTCACTTTCATTCTGTGTTGGTCTTTTGTTCTGAGGTGGGTCTCTTGTAGGCAGCACCTGTGTGGGCCATGTTTTCTTATCCTTCGGCTATCTTGCATCTTTTGATTGGAGCATTTAACCCATTTATATTTAAGGTTATTATTGCTAGGTTCTTATTAATTTTTCCTCCTCTGTACCTGTGTTCCTCTCTCTCACTCTTTTTATTCCTCTTCTTAAAGCAGTCCCCTTGGCATATGTAGCAGTGCTGTTTTGGTGGAGGTGTATTCTTTTAACCCTCTTTTGTCTGAGAAACTTATTTCACCTTCCATGTTAATTGACAGCCTCACTGTGTAGAACAGACTTGGTTGCAGGCCTTTGCTTTTCTTTACTTGGAATATTTCTTGCCATTCCCTTCTGGCATGTAGTGTTTCTGCTATCCTTATCAGAACTCAGTTGTATGTTACTTCCTGTTTCTCCCTAGCTTCCTTTAAAATTTTCTCTTTGTTAATATTTGTTATTTTAATTATGATGTGTCTTGAAGTAGGTTCTTTGGCTTCATCTTGATTGGGACACTTTGTGCTTCCAGAACTTGCATGGCTTTTCCCTTCTGCAGGTTAGAGAAGTGGTCTGTTATTGTTATTTTCAAACAGGTTTTCTATCTCTTGGTTTCTTTTTTCTCCTTCTAGAATTCCTATGATTTGAAAGTTGTTGTGTTTCATGTTGTCCTGCAGTTCCCTTAAGCTAGGTTCAAATTTTTTTGGTCTTTTTTCATGCAGCTCCACTACCTGGGTATTTCTTTCTACCTTGTCTTCCAACTCATTAATTTGGTCCTCTGGTTCATCCAGCCTGCTTGTAATTCCTTCAAGTGTGTGGGTTTTTTTTTTAATTTAAGATATTTCATTTTTCATTTCTTCCTGATTCTTGTTTATAGTTTCTATTTCCTTTTTCATATTGTTGTAGTTCCCACTCAGTTCCTTGCAGTTGTCAGTGAGCTTCTTGAGCAACCTTATAACCATTATTTTGAATTCTATATCTGATAGTTGGCTTACCTCCATTTCATTTAGCTCTTTTACTGTGGAATCTTCCATTCCTTTTGATTGTGGGTTCTTTCTTTGTCTCCCCATTTTAGGTGACTCTTTTTGTTTGTTTCTGCAATTCCAGATGCTCTGCTTTGCCAGCTGTCTTCATAAGGTGAACTTTTGTGATAGCAGTTCTGTGGGACTCAGTGGTGTAGTCTCTTTGATTTCTTTGCCTGGATACTCTAAGGTAGCCTTTTCTTCTGTTTGTGTGGCCTCTCTGTTGTACATGGGTTTTGCCTGTTGGTGGCTCCTTTGTTGTTGGGTTTTCCCCTCAGAGGGCTTACTGGTATTCACAACTCCCACTCTGTGTTGTATGCTGTTGTACAGGTGTTGGTTAACAAAACAGTATTACCAGACAACCAAAACTATACCAGCAAAAGGAACTCAACTACCACATCAGCAATTTCAACAACAATTGAACTAAGATTGATAAAGGTGAAGAGAGATTTCAGATATTACAAGATATGACAAAGGGAATATCAGATGATTAAAAGAGGGGGAAATGTTGGTGTGTGGTAAGAGGGAGGAGAATTGATAAGGGCTGGTATTGAACAGTGGAGAAGTATGGGAGAGCAAAATTTACAACATACGTAAAACATGAAAGGGCAATGGGGTAAGAAGAGGAAAGAGTGTACTATGAGATTTGAAGTGAAATTGAAAAGGTACTGGACCAACTGGAGCAAAATTGCAGAAAAACCACAGCAGGGTCAGTAGCAATGACAGCTGAATGACATTTACTAAAGGCAAAATGGGAATAAGAATATAGTAGAAAATTGAAAAGTGAATATGAGATGTCTACAGTAAAGGAAAACAATTTTGAGAGGATGAGTATGCAAACTAATAAGAGTAAGGCATAGAGCCCAGGTTGAGAGAGAGGGAACGAAGAAAAAAAAGGAAGAGAGAAAATAAATAAAATTCCTCACTCAACTTATCAGGGGCAGGGTGAAGGCGATATGGAATAAGACAGTGGGAGGCTATTCTATGGGATTTAAAGTACAAACTAGTAGTGAACAAATAGAAGTTCCTTTTGTGAAGTACAGCAATAACTGTGGTGTTTCACCCAACTAGCCACTGCTAATAAAAGATTAAAAATAAATCAGACTCTTGGTAGAAGGGAAAAGAATGTGAGCTAACTTAAGAAAGAGGAGCACTTATGCAAGGTTAGATGGAGAAACAGAGTAGGGGATAGAGACTTGGCGTAGCTTGAGAGAAAGTAAAGTTAACCACAACAGTAATAAAGCTCAGGAAGATCGCAAAATGGATTAAGGCTAGGAAAGCGTGCTATGTGGGATTTGGAATAACAGTACTATGATAAGAAATGTACAATCTGAGTAAAAAGAACAAAAGGTAAAAAGACCAAGAGTAGTGTGTTATTTGGAATACAAGTGAAGTGAAAGAAGAAAAAATAAAATGCAATATGAAAGGGAGAATAAAAACAACAAAGCAAACAAAACAAAAAACACAAAAAAGTTAAGTAAATGGAAAAAAGAGAAATAATTTTAAAAATGCAAGTTCTGAAAGATAGCAAAGTGGAATTTGTCTCAGCTGTTGGTGTTTGCCTTCTGACTTCTTTCTGGATATGTCTAGTTTTTTCACAGCTCCAGGTCTTACTGTCTTACTCTTTAAAATTAAAAAAACAAAAGAAAAGAAAAAATGGAAACTTTCTACTGATTTTAAACCTACCCAGCCAGTTTTTCAGGTCTTCTGGCATCCTACAGGCAGAGGGCATCTGGGCTCCATTTTTTTCAACCTTTCCTGTGGTTCCATAAGGATGGGGACTCAGTCTGGGCTACGATAATCACAGGTGCCCAGTTTCCAGCCCATGCCATCAGATCACTGTGTGGCCTGCACTGTCCACCCTGGGCATTTGCACCAAGCCATCACGGATAATCCACCTCGTTTTGCAACGCTTTGATCAATCAGTCCCTGGGGTATACTGAGTGGGAGCAAATTACTTCCACCCTCCTCCCTCTTTGTTGGCCTGGCCACTGCATGAGCGAGGTCCCCCCCCCCCCCCCCCCGCTCGCAACTCAGTTACACTTTTGAAAAACATCTCTTTGGGTGCTGCTGCCACTCCTAATCAGTGCCAGGCTTTCCACACACTCCAACTCTCTGACCAGTCCAAAGTCTATCTGTGTAATGGCCAGTCGTGGCCCATTTCTTTTCTCAGCTCCAGGTGTCACCCAGCTCCCCAATTTCTCTGGTACTATCCCAGCCAGAGGTACACCATCAGCTGTCACTTTTTATCCCCCCAGCAACTTCTAGTATCTAGGTCTCTATTGGCTCCTGTCTGTGATGTCCACATTCTGGGAAGGGAGGGAGCCAGTAGGCTGCTATCACTGACCTGGCACTCCTCCAATGCTCCCACAGCAGGCTTGGTCTCCCCAGTAAGGCTCAGGTTCTTTCCTGTCAGACTACAAATCTCCTTACTGCCGGTTTTGAAGCATTCTCTCATCTCCCCGTTGATTCTACATGCTAGCCTTGCTGGGTAACAAAATCTTGGCTGTAGGCCTTTGTTTTAGTCACTTTGAATATTTTATGCCAATCCCTTCTGGACTATAAAGTTTCTG
Organism: Micronycteris hirsuta; assembly: GCA_004026765.1. Classification (NCBI taxonomy): domain Eukaryota; kingdom Metazoa; phylum Chordata; class Mammalia; order Chiroptera; family Phyllostomidae; genus Micronycteris; species Micronycteris hirsuta. The sequence goes on from PVJI01014259.1 coordinate 20,707, forward strand.
TGGAGAAATCAGCTGAAAAGTCTTATGGGAGCTTCCTTGTAGGAAAATAACTGCTTTTGTATTGCTTCTTTTAAGATTCTCTTCTTGTCTTTAACCATTGGCATTTTAATTACCACATGTCTTGGTGTAGGCCTCTTTGGGTTCATTTTATTTGGGACTTACTGTACTTTCTGTATTTATATGTCTATTTCCTTTACAAATTTATCAGTCATTAATACTTCAAATATGTTTTCAATCTGTTGTTCTCTCTCTTCTACTTCAGGTACCACTATGATGCAAATGTTACTCTTGATGTTATCCCAGAGGTCCCTTAACTATCCTCATTTTTATTTATTTATTTATTTATTTATTTATTTATTTATTTATTTATTTATTTTTGCTGTTCCAAATGGGTGTTTTTTTCCCTACCTTGTCTTCCAAATCACCGATTCAAACTTTGACTTCATTTAATCTTCAGTTGATTCCATCCAATGTCCTCTTCATCAGTTAGTTATCGTATTCTTTATTTCTGAGTGGTTCTTTGTTATGTTTTCTATCTCCTTCTTTATGTTTACTATCTCTTTGTTGAAGTTGCTCCTGAGATTATCTATTCTTCCCCTAAATTCAGTAAGCATGCATATAACCATTGTTTCGAACTATGCATCTAATAGATTGTTTGCTTCCATAGTTTTTAGGGTTTGTTTGCTTTTGTTTTTTTTCTGAAATTTTGTCTGGTTCTTGGAACATGTTCCTTTGTCTCCTCATTTTGGCTGCCTCACTGTGTTTGTTTTTATGTATTATGTTTCCCAGGCTTGACAGAGTAACCTTTTTTAGTAGGTGTCCTGTAGGGCCCAGTTGTGTAGTCTCTCAATTGACCAGACCACATCAGAACAGTGCTCCATAAACTCCACAAAGGGGCGCCCCAAAGAGTGGACTGAGCATACCAGAGATTTGCTTAAGCAAACCCCACTCCCTAGAGTCAGTCCCCTTACAACAATTTGTACATTGTATCATTGTTGGCACTTTACTCCTGGAAGGAACTGTTTCCCTCGGCCCTTGCCCTGAGGCCAGATAATTCAGTTCCTCTCTGTATGTATCTTACATTTTTCAAGTTGTTGGTTCCATAGCTGGAGCTTATGGCTAGCATTAGTGAGTGCATGTGTCTGTGTTTAGACCCTTTCAGAGAACACCTGGGTTCATAGCAGATGTCCATCTCACCTGAACTGAGTCCTTGCTGATTTTCAGAGTCAGCTGTTGTGGGGATACCCATTCCCTGCACTGATACTCTGAGATGAAAAGTCTGATATGAGGATGAAAGTCCTTGCACTTCAGGAGGGACCTCTATAACCAAGATATCAATCTCAATTTGTAAATATCACATGTGGGTGTGGGACCAAATGTTTTGAATCTCCATCACTCCTACCAGCCTTAACATGGCTTCTTATATTCTTAGAGGAGTTCAGTTAAGCTATAGGTAATTCTCAAGTGTAGTTTCCATATAACTTAGTTGCAATTTTCATGTAGTCATGGAAAGAAGTGAAGAAAATGTTTACCTAATTTGTCCTCTTGACCTGAGTCTCATATACTGCTTATTTTAAACTGAAACTGAACTGCTCTTTATTTTTTCTTAATACACATATTTTTCTATTTTATACTCAACACCAAATAAGGCTGAATTACACTCAAATGAAAAATTCAGGAAATGTTTTACCTCTTTGTAATATTAAATAAATTTTGACAAATTTAAATAAATATTGTAATATTTGTGAAACATTTCATCAAAAGAAGCTACATATTTTTCTGCCTAACTTTTAGATATATAATTTTTGCTTCCATATTTTTAAATAACTTACTAAAATTTTTTAAATTAATATACTTTTATTAGACTTGCAAATGATACAGAGATTTTAAAAAGTCCTATTCCTCATTACTTTCTCTTCAAATGTAATATTTGTGTGTACGTTTGTATACATCTTTATATTATGCAGAAACATATGAACACACACACAGATGGCATATGTATTTGTATGGATAATATCCTATCTCTCAACATATGATTCCATAACAATTTATTAATTTCTCTTCTCATAGGCATACTTCTTTATGAGAATGGATAGATCAAATTTATTCTTTTCAATGGAGGTCAAGTATTCCATTTTAGATTTGTACCATAGTTTATTTAACAGAATCCATATCGATTAATCAATTTTAGTCTTAAATGAGAACATATACATGTCTAAAAATTTAAACTATGTGAAATGGTCTACAACAAATTTTTATGTCCTCCTCAAAAATATAATCAATTTCATTTTATTTTATTTGACTTCAGTGTTGTTTTTCTATATCAACTGACATTCAATATTATTCTGTATTAATTTCAGGTGTGCAGCATAGTAATTAGACAATTACGTACTTACAAAAAGATGCTCCCAATATTTCCAGTACCTACCTGGCACCGCGCATATTTATTGCAATATTATTGACTATATCCCCTGTGCTGTAATTTACATCTCTGTGACTATACTGTAACTACCAATTTGTACTTCTTAATCCCTGTACTTGTTCACGTGGCCCCGACACCTAACTCCCCTCTGACAACCACCAGTCTGTTCTCTGTATCTGAGTTTGTTTCTGTTTTGTTGGTTTGTTTATTTTGCTTTTTAGATTCCAAATATAAGGGAAATCGTATGGTGTTTGTCTTTTTCTGTCTTATTTTTTTCACTTAGCATAATACCCTCTATGTTTATCCATGTTGTTACAATGGGTAAGATTTTATTCTTTTTTATGGCAGAGTACTATTTCATTGTGTATGTGTACCAATTTTTTATCCACTCATCAATGGATGTTGAATTCTATCAAATGATGTTTTGTCAGTGAAAAGAGGGTCCATATGTTCCTTTGAATTAGTATTTTAGATTTTTTAAGATATACACTCAGAAGTGGAATCACTCATAAGGCAGTTCTGTTTTTAATTTTTTGAGAAACTCCAAGTGCAAAGGCTGCATCTATCTGCAGTCGCACTAACAATGCATAAGTCTTCCTTTTTTCTCGTATCCTTGAGAACACTTGATTTTTGTTGATTTACTCATGAAAGTCATCCTGATAGGTATGAGATATCATCTCACTGTGATTTTAGTTTGCATATCTCTCATGATTAATGATGGTAAGCATTTTTCCTTATGTCTATTGGCCATCTGCATGTCTTCTTTGGAGAAGTGTCAATTTGGGTTTCTGCCCATTTTTTACATCAAATTATTTGTTTGTTGGGTATTGATTTACGGTACATGAGGGTTTTTAAAATAAATTGTGGTATTAACTGCTTATTCAAAGTATTATTGATAAATATATTCTCCCATCCAGTAGGCTGACTTTTGGTTTTGTTGATGGTTTCCTTTGCTGCATAAAAACTTTTTACAATGAAGTAGTCTCATTTGCTTATTTTTTATTTTGTTTCCCTTTCTCAAAGAGATAGATCAGAAAAAATATTACTAAGAAATATATAACATCAGAGATTTTACTGCCTAGTTTTCTTTCAGGAGTTTTATAGTTTTATAATTCCAAGTCTTACATTTAAGTTGTTAAACCATTTTGAGTTTATTTTTCTACATGGTGTAAGCAGATAGTCTAGTTTCTTTTTCTTTCTTTTTCTTTTTATTTTCTTTTTATTTTTTTCCATGCGTCTTTCCAGTTTTCCTAACACCATTTAGTGAATAACCTCTCTTTATTCTATGGTATGTTCTTGCCTACTTTGTCATTTATTAACTGACCTCAAAAATGCGGATGTATTTCTGGGCTTTCGATTCAATTTTATTAATCTATGTATCTTATTTTATGTCAGTTCTATGTTGTTTTGTGATTACAAAAGCCTCGTAGTGTAGCTTGATGTCTGGTAGCATAATATGTCCAACTTTGTTCTTCCTACTCAAGATTGCGATGTTTATTTGTGGTCTTTTTCATTCCATATAAATTTTGGGGTTATTTGTTCTAGTTCTTTAAAGAAGGCCATTGATATTTTGATGGGAATTGTGTTGAATCTATACATTTCTTGGGTTGTTATGGGCATTTTAACAATGTTAATTCTTTCCATCCATGACTATGGTATATTCTTGCATTTATGTGTATCTTCTTCCATTTTTTCTCTAATGGCTTATAATTTTCAGAGTACAGGTCTTTTACATCCTGTTAAATTTACATCCTCGGTTAACTTTGTTTAGGTATTTTATTTTTTGATGTAATTGTAAATGAGATTGTTTTCTTATTTTCTCATTCTGAGAGGTCATTATTGGTGTGAAAAAGGCAACTAAATTCTAAAAATTTATTTTGTATCCTTCTACTTTACAAAATTCATTTAGCAGGTCTAGCATTCTTTGGTAGAATTTTTAGAGTTCTCTCTGTATAGTATCATGTCATCTCCAAATACAAATGGTTTACATGTTCCTTTCCAGTTTCATTGCATTTTTATTTCTTCTTCTTGTCTGATTGCTGTGGTTAGGTCTTCCAGTATTATACTAAATAAGAGTGATGAGACCTGGCTGGTGTGACTAGTGGATTGAGAACCAGCCTGCGAAACAAGGGTCACCATTTTGATTCCCAGTCTAGGGCACATGCCTGGGCCATGCTCAGGCCAGGTCCCCAGTAGGGGCTGTGCAAGAGGCAACAACACATTTATGTTTCTCTCCCTCTCTTTCTCCCTCCCTTCCCCTCTCTTTAAAAATAAATAAATAAAATCTTTAAAAAATAAGAGTGATGAAAGTGGATATCTCTGTCTTGTTCCTGATCTTATAGAAAATGCCTTTATCATTTCACTGTTAAGTAATATGTTAGCTCTGAGTTTGACAAAAATGGCCTTTAGTACATTGAGGTATGTTTTCCTCTCTTTTTTTTAAGAGGGAGAGAAACAACAATGTGTGGTTGTCTCTCACACACACCCAAATGGGGACCTGGCCTGGAACTCAGGGATGTGCCCTGACTGGGAATCAAACTGGTGATCCTTTGGTTTGCAGGCTGACACTCAATCCACTGAGCCACACCAGCCAAAGCGAGGTATGTTTTCTCTATGCCCACTTTGCTGAGAGTTTTTATCATCAATTGTTGTTGGATTTTATCAAATGCTTTTCTATATCTATTGATATAATCATATCATTATTATCTTTTTTTTTATTGCGGTGTGTCATACTAATCGACTTGTGGATAGTGTATCAACCTTGCATCCAAGGAATACATCTCACTTGATCATGGTGTTTGATCATTTTAGTGTATTGCTGAACTTGATTACCTAATATTTTGTTGTAGATTCTTGCATATATGATCATCAGAGATATTGTTCTATAATTTTCTTTTTATGTAATGTCTTTGTCAGGCTTTAGAATTGGGATAATGTTGGGCCTCTAAAATAAGCTGGGGAACTATCTCTCCTCTTGAATTTTTGGAATAATTGAAAAGGATATTGGTTAATTCATTTTTGAAGAGTTGGTAAAATTCACTTATGAAGCCATCAGGTTTGTGACTTATGTCTTTTCCTATTTTTTTGATTAGTGAATCAATTTCTTTAGCTGTAAATAACCTGTTCAGATTTTATGTTTCTTGTTGATTCACTCTTGGAAGATTGTATGTTTCTATACATTTTTCCATGTATTCCAGATTTTTCAATTTGTTGCCAAATTATATTTTCTTACAATCCTTTTTATTTCTGTGATGTCAGTTGTCACTTCTTTTTTTTATTTGATATTATTTATTTTGGTCCTCTTTCTTTAACATGACTCATTAATCTTGGTATATTTTCAAAAACCTGCTAATACTTTTATTAGTGTTTTATAATTTTATTTTGTTTATTTCTGCTCTTCTCTTTATTATTTTTCCTTCTATTCATTTTGTGCTTTGCTTATTCTTTTTCTGCTTCTGTTAGGTATAAGTTTAGATTGTCTACTTGAGATTTTATTATTGTTTTCTGAGTTAAGCCTTTTTTGTTATTAATTTCCCTCTTAAGACTGCTTTTACTGTATCCAGTAAACTTGTGGTTGTGTGTTTTCATTTTCATGTTTTAAGTTATCTTTTCATTCACTTAATCTCATTGTTAACCTATTTATTATTTAGTGGCATGGTATATTTAAGAGCTTGACATGTACCCTGTACCTTGGAAACAGTGAGGAACTAAAGGTATAGTCCTAGCCATCAAAGAGTTCACTCACTGAGCTTTAAAAAAATTTTTTAAGGTCAGTGTTCTTGGTATGGTGGGGAAGGGAAACTCTTGGAAAAAGTGAAGAAGAAGGAAATTATTGTTATGGGATATAAAGCAATGCATTACTTACAGAAGTCATTAGAGACCCTGCCATTAATTCTGCCTGCAGCCTGAACCTAAAGATTAACATATAGAAATTTTCTTGAAATAAAATACATTTTCTTAGCACAATATATTGATGTTTGAAAATTCTGCATTTCTGTTAGTAGTAGTGCTATATGTAAATAGGCACAAAGTCAAAGTAGGCAGTATATAGTGATTTAAATCTTAGTAACACATATATGATGTGGTCTGTCCAGAAAAAGTGCAGCAATTGTTAATGTAACCAGAATGATTTGCATGATATCCACATAACCTGGCAGCCAAGGAGAGTGGACTGGAATGGGCACATGTGAACAGTAATGACTTCACTCTACTATTCAGTGGGGGCAATAGATGCCATTGAGTGAGCATGTGTACTATGTGGCTGTTGCATTCAAAATGACTGAGCAAGTAGAGCAATGTATCTGCATAAAATTTTGTGTTAAGCTTGAACATTCCTCCACAGAAACGATTTGGATGATTCAGAAGGTCACAGCTATGGACAACTGGTGGTTGACAGCCTCATTATGACAAGGTGCCCACTCATGCATCATGTCTTGTGCAGAGATTTATGGCAAAAAATTAACTCACCCAGGTGACTCAGTTCCCCTCCAGCCCAGATTTGGTGCCCTGCAACTTCTGACTTTTCCCAAAACTAAAATCACCTTTGAAAAGGAAGATATTTCAGACCATCAATGAGATTCAGGAAAATATGATAGGGCAGCTGATGGCAAGTAGAAGAACTGTGTGGGGTCCAAAGGTGCCTACTTTGAAGGGGACTGAAGCATCATTGTCCTATGTACAATGTATCATGTATCTTGAATCTTCTTCAATAAATGTCTCTATTTTTCATGGCTGGATAACTCTGGGCAGACCTTGTATATTTTGCTTATGGGTTTTTGTTTTCTTTTTTACTGTGATCACAGTTCAGAGAATGTAGTTCTTTAGCAGTGCATACAACTTTTATCTAAAAATTGCTAAACCTCTTGGATTTATCAACGACATTGACTGTTAAAAACTAATTGTCTATATTTTGGGGGAATATATAATTTGGTTAAAAGGGCACATGAGTCCTGGCCAGATAGCTCATTTAGTTATAGTATAATCTGATATACCAAAGTTGCAGGTTCCATCCCCAGTCAGGAATCAGTCAATGAATTCATAGATTAGTGGAACAGCAAATCAGTCTCTCTCTCTATCTCTCTCTCTCCCCTCCTTCTTCTCTCTCTCAAATCAGTAAATTAAAAAAAAATTTAAAGGGTACATGATTGAACTAAACAGATCTGGACTTGAATTTTAACTAAGCAGTTTAGTAGCCATAATTATATATATTATATATTCTTATGTTAACTGCTGCTAGTCAGTTATCTTCATTTAATAATTTGGGAAATTATGAATAGGGGAAGTTTCAATGACATAAAACATTAGGCTCAGAACTGAAGTGACTAGGCATTCAATTATGCTTCCTTGTTAAGTATGTCAAAGGCAAAATCAGATGTTTACCTAATATGAAAAGGCAACATCCTAAAATAATGTTATAAAACATATTGTTTAACAGTATAAATGATTTAATCAAAGTATCTTTTGATTTCTTCCTTGATTTCATTATTAACCATTCATTAGTAACAAGTTATTTAGCCTCCATGTGTTTGTATATTTCTCAGTTTTTTTCTTATAATTGATTTATAGTTTCATACCATTGTGATCAAAGAAGACGCTTGACACGATTGCAGTCATGTTAATTTTTTACACATCACTTTATTGTTGTTAAATTGGAGTTGTCTGAATTTTCTCCCCACCAGCACGCCCCGCCCAAACAAACTACCAACCTCCCTTGAATCCACCCTCCCCCTTGGTTTTGTCTATGTGTCCTTTATAGTAGTTCCTGAAACCCCTTCTCCTCAGTCTCCTCTCCACTCCCCTTTGGTTATTGTTAGATTGCTCTTAATTTCAATGTCTCTGGTTGTATTTTGTTTGCTTTTTCCTTTTATTGATTATGTTCCAGTTAAAGGTGAGATCTTATAGTATTTGTCCTTCGCCGCCTGGCTTATTACACTTAGCATAATGCTCTCCAGTTTCATCCATGCTGTTGCTAAGGGTAGGAGCTCCTTCTTTCTCTCTCCTGCTAGAATTCCATTGTGTAAATGTATCTAGTTTCTTAATCCACTCATTTGCTGATGGGCACTTAGGTTGCTTCTAGCACTTGGCTATTGTAAATTGTGCTGCTATGAACATTGGGGTGCATAGGTTCTTTTGAATTGGTGTTTCAGGGCTCTTAGGGTATAATCCCGGCAGTGGACATGCTGGGTCAAAGGCAGTTCCATTTTTAGTTTTCTGAGGAAACTGCATACTGTTTTCCACAGTGGCTGTATCAGTCTGAATTCCCACCAACAGTGCAGTAGGGTTCCCTTTTCTCTGCATCCTCTCCAACACTTGTTTGTTGCTTTATTTATGATGGCCATTCTTACTGGTGTGAGGTGGTATCTCATTGTGGTTTTAATTTGCATCTCTCTGATGGCTAGTGATGCTGAGCATCTTTTCATATGTCTCTGGGCCCTCTATATGTCCTCCTAGGAGAAGAGTCTGTTTAAGTCTTTTGCCCATTTTTTTTTAATTTTTTTTGTTTAATTACAGTTATTTGCATCCTCTCCCCTCCCCTCTCTTTTGCCCATTTTTTAATTGGGTTTTTTGTCTTCCTAGAGTAGAGTCATGTGAGTTCTTTATACATTTTGGAGACTAAACCCTTGTCCAAGGTATCATTGGAAAATATGTTTTCCCATATAGTTGGTTCTATTTTCATTTTAATGCTGTTTTTTTTTTTTTTAGCCCTGCAGAAACTTTTTATTTTGATGAGGTCCCATTTGTTTATTCTTTCCTTTATGTCCCTTGCTCTAGGGGACATATCAGTGAAGATGTTGCTGAGTGGAATGTCTGATTTTCCTACCAATGTTTTCTTCTAGGACTTTTATGGTGTCACGACTTATATTTATGTCTTTTATCCACTTTGAATTTATTTTTGTGTATGGCATAAGTTGGTGCTTGAGCTTCATTGTTTTGTATGTAGCTGTCCAGATTTCCCAACATCATTTGTTGAAGAGGCTATTTTTACTCCATTTTATGCTGCTGCTCTGTACATCAAAAATTAATTGGCCATAGAGACTTGCGTTTATTTCTGAACTCTCTATGCTGTTCCATTGGTCTATCTGTCTGGTTTTATGCCAGTACCAGGCTCTTTTGATTACAGTTTCCTTGTAATACAGTTTGATATCAGGTATTGTGATTCCTCCTACTTTGATCTTCTTTCTCAAAATTGCCGCTGATATTTGGGGTCATTTATGGTTCCGTATACATTTTTGAAGTGTTTGTTCTATATCTGTGAAATATGCCATTGGCACTTTGATAGGGATTGCATTGAATCTATAACTTGCTTTGGATAGTATGGACATTTTGATGATGTTGACTCTTCTAATCCATGAGCACAGTATATGTATCCATCTGTTTGTGTCTTCCATGATTTCTTTCTTCAGTGTTGTGTAGTTTTCTGAGTACTGGTCTTTTGCGTCCTTGGTTAGGATTATTCTTAGGTGTTTTATCTTATTGCTGCTATATTTTTTGCTAACTTTTCCTTCACTACTTTTTCAAACAGGTTTTCTACCCCTTGCTCTTCTTCTTCTGTTATCCCTATTATATGGATATTGCTATGTTTCATGTCATCCTGCATTTCTTTTAACCCTCTTCATTTTTTTCTGAGCCTCTTTTCCTTTTCTTGCTCATTCTAGGTGTTTTTTTCTACCTTGTCCTCCACACATTGATCTGATCCTCTGCTTTATTGAGCCTGCTTTTGATTCCTTCTACTGTGTTCTTCAGTTCAGATACTGTATTCTTCATTTATTACTGGGCCTTGTTTATAGCTTCTGTTTCCTTTTTTATGTTGATATAGTTTGCGGTGAGTTCATTGTAGTTTCCCTGTAGTTTTTGGTAATGGTCTGTGAGCTTCCTGATAACATTTGCTTTGAACTCAATATCTGAGAGCTGACTTGCCTCTATTTCATTTAGCACTTTTCCTGAGGCTTCCTCCTTTCCTTTCATTTGGGGAGTGTTTCTTTGTCTTCCCATTGTTTATGAGACTCTTCTTGTTAGCCTCTGTTTCTGAAATTGGCCTGTTCTGAGTCCCTGGGTTTATGCTGTGAACTTCTATGGTAGAAGACCTTGAGATTAAGTGGTGCACTCTTCTTCATCTCATTAGCTGGCTGGTCTTGGGCTGTCATTTATGTTGGCTCTGTGTATGTCTTTGGTTTTTGATTGTTGTTGGGTCTTTCTTTGGTGGGTCCTTCCTTCCAGCTGTTTAGCAGAGGGTCAGTCCATCCACCACCTCTTGTATTCTGTTGTGCAGGTGTGTGCATGTAGTGTTGAAGCTGGTTCTTCCATGTGTACAAGGTTTTGAAGATTCTCTCTTGCTCTTGTTCAGTTTTTTTGTTCTGCGTAATTTCTCCACCATTTAGTTGTATTCCCAGATAGGTCCTGCGTTGAGTTAGTGTGGTTTCCACTCCCTCCTTCACCTTCTTCTATTGTTATCCGTTGGCAGGTCCTTTGTTGGTGGGTTTCCTTTTCCAGCAGGTATCCTGGTGTTCACAGTTTCCAACTACTCTTTTTTTGTGATCAGTTGGAGGGGGAAGGCATAATGGTTTAACACATGAAGAGTGTATTCTTTGATATTTAAAGTACCAACTTGTAGAGAAGAGATAGGAGATCCTTTGGATATGTATAGTGTTAAATGGGATATTTCACCCAACTAGCCACTTTTAAGAAAGGGTGGAAAGTAGGTAAGACTCTTGTTGGGTGTGGGGAAGATTGTGAGTTGGATCTAGAAAGCAGTGAGCGTGTGGGAGTTCAGATTATGAGGTAAAGTGAGAGTAAAAGACAGAAAATAGGTGTAGTTTGTGAAATAATATAATTAACTACCACAGTAATAAAGTTCAGGAAACAGTGAAGTGGGCTAGGACGTGGGAGGGGTGCTGTGTAGTATTTACAATTGTATGAAATAGCAATTATTTATGATAATACTGGAGCAACAATCATATGACAGACTCTATGTGATCTGGATAATAAGAATAGGAAGTATAGGACCTACAGTAGTGTGCTAATGGGACACAAGTGAAGTGAAGGACAGTAAGTTGAATATACACTATGAAAGAGAGAACAAGGGAAACCAGTCAAACAATGCATTTAACCAGCCAAGCAAAAAGACTAAACAGAAAGAAGAGAAATACAAAAATACTAGTATAATGAAAGATGTTAGAATAATGAAAAAATAATAATACAAACATACAATAACTTGCATGTTCTCTGGAATAGCAAAGTGAAATTTGTCTCACTGTCACAGCTGCTGGGGTGACCCCTCTTTGGGTCAAACTTTGGTCTTTTCACAGTTCCAGGTTTTATTGTCTCACTTGTGGAAATTAAAAAAGAAAAACAGGAGAAGGAGGAAGGAAGAAGAGATAAAAAGGGAGAAGGAATAAAAAAAGTAAAGAAGGAAAGAGAGGAAGAAGGAGTTAAAAGAAAAAAAATACTAAAAAAAAAAAAAAAAAAAGCCTCCTGCTGGCTTCAAACTGGCCAAGCCAGTTCTGCTGGTCTTCCTGGCTGCAGCAGGCTGAGGGGGAATTGGTTTCACTCTTCTCCCTTTCTGAGTGGCACCTGACCAGCCTCAGGCCCAGTTCCTCTGTTCGCTGCCCTTCTGCACCCAGCCTAGGCCTTCAGTCCACCAGTTGTGCTGACCTTGAGGTACACCAATTAGGGGCAATTCACACACCCCCTTCTTGTCCTTTGATGTCCTAGATGCTAGGGACTCTCAGCATCCTTCAGGCTAGTTCAGCTCCCCTACTGTGTTAAGTCTTACTGGGGGTGGCTTACTCCCTGAGCCTTGTGGGGTATTTCTGCCCTCCTGGCCCTGAAGAGCAGGGGTTCTACTGTGGCTGCCCCTGTGGATGCCATTAAGCACCTCCTTTGCTGTTTCCCTTGGGGCACAGGGGTCAGGTGTGCTCCATCTGCCACCTGCAGGTGTGGCAAGATGAGCAGCTACTGGTTCCACAGCAGGTGTACACTGTCCTGGGGCTGCGGGCATGAGAGCAAGGCTTTCCTTGGTGTGAACTCTCCCTAGGGTTTCAGGTGTGGGCCCATGTTAAATTTATTGAGACTTGTTTTATGGCTGTTCTAACATGTGATCTAACCTGAAAAATATTTTATATGCACTTTAAAAGAATGCACATTCTGTTGCTTGGAATGAAATACCCTCAAAATATCAATTAAATCCAACTGGTCTAATGCGTTATTTAAGGCTGCTGTTTATTTGTTGATTTTCTGCCTCTAAGATCCATCCCTTGATGCCAATGGGGTAATAAAGTCCCCTACTATGACTGTATTACTGTCAATCCCTTCCTTTGTGTCTATTAATATTAGTTTTATATATGTAGGTGCATAAATGTTATTTATATGGGTTACATTCTCTTGTTGGTTTGACTCCTTTATCATTAACTAATGCCTTTTTTATTATTCTTATTAATGTCTTTGTTTTATAGTCTATTTTGTCTAATATAAGTATTGCTATTCCAGTTTTTTTGTTTCCATTTACAAAAAAAATTTCAGTTGAGGTTTTTATTTATTTAACTTAATCTTTATGATTTATTTCCATTACCATTGATCCTCTTATACTCCCCCCACCAGCAATCACCACACTGTTGTCCATGTCCATGTGTCCTTTTTCCTTTTTGCTCAATCCCTCCACCAACTAACCTCCCCCACCACTAGCTGTCATCTTTTTTCCATCTATAAGTCTGTCTCTGTTTCCCTTGTTAGTTCAGTTTGTTCATTAGATTTGACATATGAATGGAAATCATATGGTATTTGTCTTTTTCTGACTAGCTTATTTCACTTAGTATAACGTTCTCCAGGTCCATCCCTACTGTTGCAAAGGGTTAAATTTTCTTATTTTTTTATGGCTGAGTAGAATTCCAATTTATAAATGTCCCATAGTTGTTTTATCCACTTATCTATTGATGGCACTTGGGCTGCTTCCATATCTTGGCAATTGTAAATAATGCTGCAATGAACATAGGATGATGCTTATGTTTTTCGAATTAGTGTTTTGGGTTACTTTGGGTTTATTCCTAGAAGTGGGATTGCTGGGTCAAAAGGCATATCCATTTTTAACTTTTTGAAGTATTACCACACTACTTTCCACAGTGGCTGCACCAGACTGCATTCCCACCAACAGTATAAAATGGTTCCCCTTTCTTCACATCCTTGTCAGCACTTGCTGTTTTTCTATTTATTGATGATTGCCATTCTGACAGGTATGATATGGTATTTCATTGTGGAGTTTATTTGCATTTCTCTAATGATTAGTGACATTGAGCATCTTTTAATATCTCTATTGACTTCATTGGAGAAGTGTCTATTCAGGTCTTTCGTCCATTTTTTTTTCTTTTTTAATTACTTTATTGTTGTTCAATTACAGTTATTTGCATCCTCTCCCCTCCCCTCCTCCCTTCTCCTCCAACCCTACCTCACTCCCTTGCCTCCATCCTCCCCCTTGGTTCTGTCCATGTGTCCTCTATACTGGTTCCTGAAAACCCTTCTCCCCATTGTCCCCTCCCCACCCGGCTATTGTTAGACTGTTCTTACTTTCAATGTCTCTGGTTATGTTGTGTTTGCTTTCTTCTTTTGTTGATTATGTTCCAGTTAAAGGTGAGATCCCTCACTGCCTGGCTTACTTCACTTAGCATAATGCTCTCCAGTTCTATCCATGCTGTTGCAAAGGGTATAAGCTCCTTCTTCCTCTCTGCTGCGTAGAATTCCATTGTGTAAATGTACCATAGTTTCTTGATCCATTCATTTGTAGATGGGCATCTAGGTTGTTTCCAGCACTTAGCTATTGTGAATTGTGCTGCTATGAACATAGGACTGCAAAGGTTCTTTTGAACTGGTTTTTCAGGATTCTTAGGGTATAATCCCAGTAGTGGAATTGCTGGGTCAAAAGGCAGTTCCATTTTCATTTTTCTGAGGAAGTTCCATGCTGTTTTCCACAGTGGCTGCACCAGTCTGCATTCCCACCAACAGTGCAGTAGGGTTCCCTTTTCTCCACATCCCATCCAACAGTTATCTGTTGCTTTGTTGATGATGGCCATTCTGGCTGGTGTGAGGTGGTATCTCATTGTGGTTTTAATTTGCATCTCTCTGATGGCTAATGATGTTGAGCATCTTTTCATATGTCTCTGGGCCCTCTGTATGTCCTTTTTCAAGAAGTGTCTGTTCATGTCTTTTGCCCATTTTTTAATTGGGTTTTTTGTCTTCCTGAAGTGGAGTCATATGAGTTCTTTATATATTTAGGAGATCAAACCCTTGTCTGAGGTATCATTGGCAAATATGTTTTCCCATATGGTTGGTTCTCTTTTTAGTTTAGTACTATTTTCTTTAGCCCCACAGAAGCTCTTTAGTTTGATAAGGTCCCATTTGTTAATTCTTTCCTTTATGTCCCTTGCTCTAGGGAACATATCATTGAAGATGCTGCTGCATGGAATGTCTGAGATTTTCCTACCGATGTTTTCCTCTAGAACTTTTATGGTGTCACGACTTACATTTAAGTCTTTTATCCACCTTGAATTTATTTTTGTGTATGGTGTAAGTTGGTGCTCGAGTTTCATTTTTTTTGCAAGTAGCCATCCAGATTTCCCAACACCATTTATTGAAGAGGCTATTTTTATTCCATTTTATGCTTCTGCCCCCTTTGTCAAAGATTAATTTCCCATAGAGACTTGGGTTTATTTCTGGGCTCTCTATTCTGTTCCACTGGTCTATCTGTCTGTTTTTATGCCAGCACCAAGCTGTTTTGATTACAGTGGCCTTGTAATATAGTTTGATATCAGGAATTGTGATCCCTCCTGCTTTGCTCTTCTTTCTCAAAATTGCAGCTGATATGCCGGGTCATTTATGGTTCCATATACATTTTTGAAGTGTTTGTTCTATATCTGTGAAATATGCCGTTGGTATTTTGATAGGGATTGCATTAAATCTATAAATTGTTTTGGGGAGTATGGACATTTTGATGATGTTGATTCTTCCAATCCATGAGTATGGTATATGTTTCCATTTGTTTGTGTCTTCCTCTTTTGCCCATTTTTTAGGATGATGCTATAACCAACTGAGCCTCTTTTGCCCATTTTTTAAATGGGTTGTTTGTTTTTTGGTGTTTAGTTTTGTAAGCACTTTATAAATTTTGAATATTAACCTCTTATCAGAAGTATTGGCAAATATGTTCTCCAATTCTGTTCATTTCTTTTTATTTTGTTGATTTCATTTGATGTGCAAAAGCATTTTAGTTTGATAAGTCTCAGTTGTTTATTTTTTTATTTTGTTTCTTTTCTTTTTTCTTTTTCCCTTGCCTAGTGAGATATATCTGATAAAAAAGTTCTATGAGCGATGTCTGAGATTTTGCTTTTTATGTATTGTTCTAGGATTTTTATGATTTCAGGTGTAACATTTAAGTCTGTGATCCATTTTGAATTTATTCTTGTGTGTCATGTAGGAAGGTGGTCTATTTTAATTTTCTGCATGTGTCTGTCCAACTTTTCTAACACCATTTTTTGAATAAGCTATCTTTAGTCCAATGTATGTGCTTGCTTCCTCTGTCAAATGTTAATTGACTAGAAAGATGTGAGTTTATTTTTGGATTCATTATTCTGTTCCACTGATCTATGTGTCTGTTTTTATGCCAGTACCAGGCAGTTTTGATTAGTATAAATTTATAGTATAGTTTGATGTTAAATAGCATGATTCTTCCAAATTTGTTCTTTTTTTCCCTCAGGATTGCTGTTGCAATGTGGGGCCTTTTGTAGTACAATATAAATTTTTGAAATTTTTTTTTTTTAGTTTTGTGAATCAGTCTTTGGAATCTTGATAGGAAAAACATTGAATGTACAGATTGCTTTCAGTAGTATGGACATTTTCATGATGTTAATTCTTCCTATCCATGAATGGAGTATGTGCTTCCTATTTTATATTCTTCAGTTTTTGTCTTCAGTGTCTTATAATTTTCCAAATACTGGTATTTTATATCCTTGGTTAGGTTTATTCCTAGGTATTTAATTCTTTTAGAAGCAATCGTGAATGGGATTGTTGTCTTAATTTCCATTTCTCTTAGTTTGTTATGGGCATATAAAACGCAACTGCTTTCTGGTTATTAATTTTGTATCCTGCTACTTCACTGAATTCATTAATCAGTTCCAGTAGTTTCTTGGTGGAATATTTGGAGTTCTCTATGTACAGTATCATGTTTCTGCAAATGAAGACAGTTTTACTTCTTTATTTCCAATTTGGGTGCTTTTTATTGCTTCTTCTTGTCAATTTAGGACTTTCAGTACTGTGTTGAATAAGAGAGGTGAAAGCGGACATGCCTGTCTTTTCCCGATCTTCAGGGGAATACTTGCAGTTTTTGCTCATTGAGCATGATACTGGAAGTGGGTTAGTCATGCATGGCTTTAGTATGTTTAAGTATGTTGTCTCTATTCCCAAAAAACTCTTGCTGGGAGTTTTTTTCATAAATGGGTGCTGGATTTTATCAAAAGCTTTTTCTGCATGTATTGATATAATCATGTGTTTTTATCCTTCATTTTGTTTATGGGGTGAATCACATTTATTGATTTGTGAAAGTCATACCATCTTTGTGTTCCTGAAATAAATCTCACTTGATCATGGTGCATGATGTTTTTGATGCATTGCTGTATTTGTTTTGCTAATATTTTGTTGAGGATTTTAGCATCTATGTTCATTAGCGATATTGGCTTATAATTTTCCTTCTTTATAGTGTTTTTATCTGGTTTTGGAATTCAGATAATGCTAGCCTCATAAAATTAGTTTGGGAGCCTTCCCCCCTCTTGAATTTTATTGAATAGTTTGAGAAGGAGAGGTGTTTGTTCCTCTTTTAATGTTTAGTAAAAGTCACCTGGGAAGCCATCTTATCCAGGGATTTTGTTTATTGGGAGCCTTTTCTTTTTTTTTAAATTACTGCTTCAATTTCAGTACATGTAATTTGTCTATTCAGATTCTCTGCTACTTTCTGGTGTATTTTTGGAAAATTGTATATTTCTAGGAATCTATCCATTTTACCCAGATTTTCTAGTTTGTTGGCATATAATTGTTCATACTCTCTTATAATCATTTGTATTTCTTTGGTGTCAGTTGTTATTTATCCTCTTTCATTTCTGAATTTATTTATTTGGGCTTTTTCTCTTGATGAGTGTGGTTAAAGGTTTGTCAGTCTTGTTTATCTTTACAAAGAAACAACTCTTTATTCAGTGATCTTTTCTGTCAGCTTTTTAGACTCTATTTCATTTATTTCTGCTGTGATCTTAATTATTTTCTTCCTTCTACTCACTTTGGGCTTTGTTTGTTGTTCCTTTTCAAGTTCCTTCAAGTGTGAACTCATATTGTTTCTTTCAGCTTTTCCTTGTTTTTTGAGATAGGCCTGCGATGCTAAAAGGATTTCCTTTTTAGGATTTCTTTCCCTGTTTCCCACAGACTTTGTATTGTAGTGTCTTCATTTTCATTTGTTTCACAGTATCTTTGGATTTCTTCCTTGTTCTCATGGTTGACCCATTCATTGTTTAAAGACATGGAAGCTTATTTAGCTTCCATGTCTTTGCATGTTTTCAGTGTTCTTGTTACTGATTTCTAGTTTCATAGCATCATGGTCAGAGAAGATGCTTGATATGATTTCAACCTTCTTAAATTTATTGAGACTTATTTTGTGTCCTAGCACGTTGTCTATCCTAGAAAATATTCCATATATACTTGAAAATTATGTATATTTTGCTGCTTTGGGGTGAAATGCTCTGAATATATCAATTAAATCTATTTGATCTAGTGTGTCAATTAAGGCCACTGTCTTGAAGTCAATGGGGTGTTAAAATCCCCAACTAAGACTGTGTTTCTGTCAATCTCCCCTTTTATGTCCATCAAGATTTGTTTTACATATTTAGGTGCTCCTCTGTTGGGTGCATAAGTGTTTACTAAGGTTATAGCCTCTTGTTGCATTGTCCTCTTTATCATTATGTAGTGTCCTTCTTTTGTCTTTTACTATAGCTTTGGTTTTAAAGTCAATTTTGTCAGATATAAGTAGTGCTGCCCCAGCTTTTTTTCCATTTCCATCTGCATGAAATATCTTTTTCCAACCCTTTACTTTTAGTCTGTGTGTATCTTTCAATCTGAGATGGATCTCTTAGAGGCAGCATATATATATGGGTGTTCTTTTCTTATCCATTCGGCTACCCTCTGTCTTTTGGTTGGAACATTTAAGCCATTTACCTTTAAGGTGATTATTGATAGATACATTTATAGTGCCATTTTATTTTTAGACTGTTTTCCTCTTTTTTTTTTCCATTCTCTTTTTCTTCTTTTCTTAAAGCAAGCCCTTTAACATTTGTTGCAGTACCAGTATGTGTTAACAAATTCCTTTAGCTTTTTCTTGTCTTCTTTGATTTTAAATGATAGCATTGCTGGTTAAAGTAGCCTTGATTGTAGGTCCTTGCTTTTCATCACCTTGAATATTTCACGTCACTCCCTTCTCACCTGAAGTGTTTCTGATGAGCAATCAGATGATTTAATTAATGCTCTTTTGTAGTTAACTATGTGTTTTTCTCTTGTGGCTCTTAGGATTCTCTTCTTATATTCAAGCCTTGTCATTTTAATTATGATGTGACTAAGTATGGCCTCTTTGGGTCCAAATTGTTTGGGACTCTCCAAGCTTCCTGCACTTGTGTGACCTTTTCCTTCACCAAATTACGGAAGTTTTCAGTCATTATTTCTACAAATAGGCTCTCAATCCCTCACTCACTCTCTTCTGCTTCTGGCATTCCCATGATGTGGATGTTGTTTACACTTCATGTTGTCCAAGATGTTTCTTAAGTTCTCCTCATTTTTAAAAATTCTTTTTGCTGCTCTGCCTTACTGTTCTTTTCTACCTTGTCTTCCAAAACACTGGTTTGATCCTCTGCTTCATCTAACCTACTGTTTATTCCTCCCAGTGTATTATTTATCTCAGATATTGCATTCTTTATTTCTGACTGATCCCTTTTTATGGTTTCTATGTCTCTTTTCATGCTGTTGAGTATCTTTATAATCATTACTCTAAACTGTCTATCTGATAAATTGCTTACCTCCATTTTATCTAGTTCTTCTGGAAAAATCTCTTGTTCTTTCATTTGGGGTCTGTTTCTTTACTCGTTTTTCACTCTTTTTTTTTTTTTTTTGTATTTTCCACCGTAGATGTTAAACTAATCAATCATCAAACTGATCAGCTGCTAATCTAATCAACATGTAATTACCAGTTGGGCTTAAGTACCACGGGGTGGGTCAGGGTAATTTCTGTGGGCAGGACTATTGCTTCCCCTCAGGCTGATGCCATTCAGAAAGGAGTGCTCTGCCTGAGAGAGATGGCTCCTACTTTATGGGGAATGCCAACACATGGATCCTGGCAGCTGTTTCCTCAGTTCTCTCCTCAGAGCCACCAACTTCAGACTTACCTCAAGTGTCTCTAGTTCATTCTACTCTCCCTTTATTGGCATCCAGAGTAAGTGGCTGCAAATGAATTTTGTGCTTTGGCCATTTAAGAGGCTCTCTGTGTCTCCAGTCATCTCTCCACACCTGATAGAACCCCTACTGCTTTTCAAAGCTGGATGTTATCTGGGTTCCTTTCCAGATCTGGTGCTGTAGGATGGGGAGCCCCGCTTGGGGTTTATACCCCACTTTTCTCAGGGGAAATGCCCAGCTGCTGAAATATCCCTCTAGCCCTTATGCTGCTGCCTATGAGAACACAGCCAACCCTCTTGCTTCTCCTCTGCACTCCTTACCTGTCACATTGTGATGAAATGTTTTCTTCTCTCTGCCCATGGTTAAAAGGTCTCTCTCCAGCTAGTGTTAAAGTTGGTTATTTAAGACGATTTCTCTACAATTTAGTTGTATTTCCAGATTGGTCCTGAGAGGAGTTTAGTGTAGTTTCCACTTACTTCTCTGCCATCTTGGATCCATCACAAAAATTTTTTTTAAGCCATTTACTTTAGTCTGTGTGAATCTGCACAAAAATTCACCAATTTTGATATTTGTCTTAAATGCACATTAGTATGACAGCCGTCACAATACAATCTAACAAAATTGTTTCGAATGAAGTTAAAGGCAACTAAGCACTACTAGAGCCATAGTAAGGAAAAAAAATGTAACCAAGTTTTTGACTAACCCAGTATATTCAAAATGTGAGGCAACCACTGTTAATGGTTTTACTAGTTATTTTTGTTTGCTTCAAAGAAGAGCACTCCTGCTAAATCCTAGCATTTGCATTTTAAAGCGTAAAATTATTTTACTCTTCTTCATGTTAATCAGAGCTAATATTTAGATAAAGTTGGATATAGCAATATATTATATTAAATAAAGAAACCAGTATTTTATTATGAACTTTTCCATCCAGGGCCTAGGTTTATTTTCATTTTTCTCCCTCTTCTATTGGTTATAAACAAGCATCAGAAATGGAGATTTTGATTCAAAATGCTGAATCAGGGCATACAAAGCAAAAAGTCACATGTAACTCAATAAGGACCTGTATGCAAAATCTTCCAGCCTTTCCACAAAGTGAGAAATCATTTCTGGTAGAACAATTTCAGTGCTTCCCTCTCATTTTCCTTACTAGAGGGGACTGACCCAACATTTGGCCTTATCAACCCCAGCAGATGCTGCTCAGAGTCTCTTCCTGCCAATTTTGGCTAAACATGGTGTCTCCTGGGCCCACTGACTGTCGGTTGCCATAACAACATTAAGCAGAGGAGGGAGGCCTGGCGGAGCAGTGGTTGGGCCAGGTGGAGAGGAGGAGGTAGAACAGAGAGCTGAGCCACACCAAGTCCCCAGTTCTGCTGAGGACAATCAAGAGGCAGGTGGCCACAGGAAATGAAGAAGTGTTGCAAGGATGAAGTGATATGAAAGAAGCAGAATCAGATATTGCAAATTAAGCACAGTATGTCCTTAGATGCTGCTTAAGTTAGAGAGGGATGAAGAAGCTGATAAAGAAAAGTGAAAGGAGAAAATGAAAAGATTTAAAAACTTAGAAAGAAGCATAAAGAAAAATTGAAACCAAAAAGAGACATTTTTGCAACTGGAATATCAAACTCCAATATTGTGAATATAGTCAAAAACATCCTTCTCTATGGTCCAATCATGCTTAGACTCATGTTTTAACATGAATTAGAGGAAAGGGAGAGAAAACTTTAGGACAAAAATTATATGCACCAATCCCGGTTAATATAGACTACTTGTTCAGGCCTTACTTAAATTTGTGATTCATGGTTGAAAATACCTAATTTGTCTTCCTTCCTAATTGTTAATGATTTCAATAAGTTTCTGGATATTCAAATGCTTGGTGAAGTCTAAAACATTCTACCAGAATAAGAACTTATTATGTTCTCTTTATTTTATCATTATCAATGTTGAATATTCCTTTCTTTCATTTTCCTATTCTCTTTTGAACTATCTTTGGAAGATTATTTTATTTTTTTCATTAATTATAAGCTATTTGGGTTCATATATGTTTCTCACAGGTGCAATTGAGATTTATAATTAAATAAGTCTCAGTAATTTTTATCTGCCATAGTTACTATGACTAGAAATAAAATAAAGTTGGATCCTAGCTCAATTCACTTATCCCTATCTCCATTCAATCAAAATATTCTTTATGCTGTATATCTTTGATGGATTTATTTTTTTTTTCTGAACCAAATTTCCCAGGAAAAAGAAAGCAAAATAAAGAAGATAAAATACATATTGTGTAAATGCATAGAAAAGCACAATAGCTGAAAGTGACTTTAGAGATCTACAAGTACAACATTCCTTAAACTTTAATTTGTTATTTAGTGGTCTTGTTAAAATACAGATTCTGATTTGTAGGGTCCAGGGTGGAGAAAGACTGAACTTCTAACAAAGTTCCCAGATGTGCTGATACTGTAGGTCCTTGAGAAGCAAAGATGTATTATAGTGGTATTCAAAGATTTTGAGTTGAAGAACACTACCTCTTTATAAAATCTGATAAAACAACTAAAAGTACACCTGCAAACTGAAATAATGGTGGTGGGGTGGGGAGGCCAAAGACCTGCCTATCATCTCACAGCCCTTAGAGGTTTTTGACTCATTTTCTAGTCACTTTCTATAGAAAATTTTGGAATCTGTGGAACACAATATGAAATATACAGGCTACTCTAAAAACTTATTTTGACCACAATTAAACAAGAACTCAGGAGAGTTTAAATATCAATAAATGAATGTATAATATTCTATATCCATACACACATATGCCCAATATATACAAATTTAAAACATAAAGACATCTGTACATGCATCATAGAGAACACATGCTGCTTTTCAGCGTCTGAACTCTTTTTGGGAGGAAGCCAATCAAAAGGTTAAAGCTGACAGAGAGTCCTTCTCTCTGTCTCTTGGCAGGTAACCAGAGAACAAGCGACCTGGGCTCACCCAATCAAAAGCTCATTCCAGAGACTTCAGACCTAGATAGAATGAAGCTAAAATTAAGAACAGCTAAATATTTTTTATGGTGGTGACTTTGTAAACAAAAGTTTAAGATTGGTGATTTGAGTAGTTAAGAAAAACAGTGACCAACATGTTGAAAGTAAAGAAACATACCAAATGGAGCAAATAGAATGTAAAAAAAAAAAAAAAAAAGTGGGAAAGAAAAATAGCTTAACACAATTGGAGAAAAGGTTTCATATAGTACACAAGAACCATGTACACATTTGTATTGTGTGCGCCATCAGGTATTTACAGGGATTTAAAGGACAATTTGGAGCATTTCTTTAGATAGTCTTTAAATTTCATACGGGCAGAATTTTTTTAAAATTATTTTATTGTTCAATTACAGCTGTCTGCATTTACCCTCCCCCCACCCCACCCCAGGCAAACCCACCTCCCTCCCTTGCTTCCCCCCGCCCCCTTCGTTTTGTCCATGTGTCCTTTATAGCAGTTCCTGAATATCCTTGTCCCCATTATCCCCTTCCCCCTCCCCTCTGGTTACTGCCAGAATGTTCTAAACTTCAGTGTCTCTGGTTCTATTTTGTTTCTCTGGTTGTATTTTGCTTGCTTACCTCACAAGCATCTTGGTTGTGACTGATCTGAATTCCCCGGTAGCTGATCTGGCCTCGGTGCCTTCGCTCCTGAGTCCTCATACAAAATCTTTTAACATTTCATATAGTAGAGGCTGCATGATGATGTACTCCTTGAACTTGACCTTATCTGAGAAGCACTTTATCTGCCCTTCCATTCTGAGAAGCACTTTATCTGCCCTTCCATTCTAAATGAAAGTTTTGCTGGATAGATTATTCTTGGTTGTAGGCCCTTGCTTTTCATGATTTGAAATATTTCTCTCCAGCCCCTTCTTGCTTGGAAGGTCTCCTTTGAGAAATCCGCTGACAGTCTTATGGGGATTCCTTTGGAGGTAACTGTCTCCTTTTCTCTTGCTGCTTGCAAGATTTTTTCCTTATTCTTAATCTTGGGTAATGTAATTATGATGTGCCTTGGTGTGTTCCTCTTTGGGTTCCACTTCTTTGGGGTTCTCTGAGCTTCTTGGATTTCCAGGAAGCCTATTTCCTTTGCAAGATCTGGGAAGTTCTCCTTCATTATCTCTTCAAAAATACGTTCGATTTCTTGATGTTCTTCTTGTCCTTCAGGCAGCCCTATGATCCGGATGTTGGGTCGTTTACAGCTGTCTCTGAGGTTCCTGAGACCCTCCTCATTTTT
>PVJI01014260.1:0-44850 GCA_004026765.1 Micronycteris hirsuta
CATTAGTTAATAAAATTATATATAGTACTCATATGTACAATTCTATATATTGTGTTGTGTTCTCACCACTGGCCTCATGTCATCTCCTTTTATCACCATTTATCCCCCCTTTACACTCTCCTACCTGATCCACTGTTATTGTACTGAAACCTGTTGATGTAGTGGAAATTGTAGAGAGGGGAGCATTCTATAATCTTATGATTAAATCTCAGTCTTTTCATGGCCTTATGTCCCAGTGTTTCTACTAAGTTGGAAAACTTTTGCTATTTTATTTTATTTATAAATTTTCAGCCCTGGCTGGTGTGACTCCGTGGATTGAGCACCAGCCTGAGAACCAGGAGGCTGCCGGTTCGATTCCCAGTCATGGCACATGTCTGGGTTGCAGGCCAGGTACCCAGGTCGGGGCACCCGAGAGGCAACTGCACATTGATGTTTCTCTCCCTCTTTCTCCCTCCCTTCCTCCTGTCTAAAAATAAATAAATAAAATCTTTTAAAAAATTTTCAGCTTCACTGAGGTACAGTTGACAAATCATATTATAAGATATTTAAAGTATATATTGTGATGATTTAATATACATATACATCTTTAAAGGATTCCTCCATCTAGTTAAATATCACATCCATCACCACACATATTTTGTTTTTTGTGTGAGAACATGCAAGTCCTATTCTTAGAAAATTTTAGTTATACAATATAGTTTTAACAACTATAGTCACCATATTATACATTAGATCCTCAGACCTTATTTTTCTTATAGCTGAAAGTTTGTATCCTAAACCCGATCTCTCTATTCCCTCACCCATTAGCCCATAGCAATCATTCTTCTACTCTGTTTCTATGAGTTTGACTTTTTTTTTTAGATTTCACATATAAGTGATACCAGACTTATTTGTCTTTCTCTGTCTGAGTTAGTTCACCCAGCATAATGCCCTGAAAGTCCATCTACATTGTCACAAATGGCAGGCTTTCCTTCTTTTTCATGGCTAAGTAATATTTCAATGTCTGACATCAGGACCAGATGCAATGACCAACTATCCCCTACCCTGGTGCTGACCAATCAGTAGACACCACGAATCTGATCATGACCCTAAGTCCCTTAGTCACCATGATAAATTATTTTTCCCCTATATAACTCATTCCTTACAAGCCATCAGGAAGCTAGGTCATTGAGCTCATCTGTGTCTCCAGGCATGAGCCACTTGCTAAAATTAAACCTTTATTTTCTTTGCTGCAAACTCCTGCTCATATCTTATTGGGCTTTAATATGTGTAGGCAAATGGACCCCTTTAGTCTAGGTAACAATTAGGGCACTCAATGTTGAGTTCGAACACTTTGCTCCTCAAAGAGAAGCTTGGAGTTGGGAGTTCACTTCTGATTGTATGGCGCTGTGTGAGGGTTGGGATTTGGGGTAAGGTTGTGTCTCAGCATTTCCTACCCATTTTGATGTGGGCATTTTCTTGTTTACCCATTAAGAAGGAGTCACTCAACTAGATTCCAATTTCTTTTTGAAGGAATGGCTTTGTTATTCTTTTAGATTGCATGTGTCTATTGGAGGAGGTGAATTCAGGAGCCTCCTCTGTTGCCATCTTGGACTGGACTCTTACAATTTTTTTTAACTATATTTTATTGATTATGCTGTTACACTTGTCCCACTCTTCCCCCGCTTCTTGCCCCCCACCCCCTTACCCCCCTTTCCCCACCCTTTAGTTTTGTCCATAGGTCATACACATAAGTCCTTCTGCTTCTGCACTTCCTATACTATTCTTAACCTCCCCCTGTTTGTTGTCTACCTACCATTAATGCTACTTATTCTGTGCCCCATTTCCACCCTCTCCCCCTACCACTCCCCTGTTGATATTCCTCCATACCTTATACAACTCTCTTTAACATTTCATACAATAAAGGCTGGGTGGTGATGAACTTCTTGAACTTGACATTATCTGAGAAGCACTTTATCTGCCCTTCCATTCTAAATGAAAACTTTGCTAGATAGAGTATTCTTGCATGTAGGTCCTTGCCTTTCATGACTTGGAATACTTCTCTCCAGACCCTTCTTGTCTGTAAGGTCTCTTTTGAGAAATCAGCTGACAATCTTATGGGAATTCCTTTGTAGGTAACTGTCCCCTTTTCTCTTGCTGCTTCTAAGATTCTCTCCTTATTTTTGATCTTGGGTAATGTAATTATGATGTGTCTTGGTGTGTTCCTTTACGGGTCCAAGTTTTTGGGACTCTCTGAGCTTCCTGGACTTCCCGAAAGTCTATTTCCTTCACCAGCTTCGGGAAATTCTCCATCGTTATGTGTTCAAATAAGTTTTCAATTCCTTGGATTTCTTCTTCTCCTTCTGGCAGCCCTATGATCCGTATGTTGGGCCGTTTACAGATGTCCTGGAGGTTTCTGAGCCCCTCCTTCATTTTTTGAATTCTTGTTTCTTCATTCTTTTCTGGTTGGATGTTTTTTTCTTTCTGCTGGTCCACTCTGTCGATTTGAGTCCCAGTTTCCTTCGTATCCCTATTGGTTCCCTGCAGATCTCTCCTCATTTGTTCAAGCAATTTCGATAATTTTTCTTTGAATTCTGTGAGCATCCTGATTACTAGGGTTTTGAACTGTGCATCTGATAGGTTGTCTAACTCTTGGTCAGTTAGTTCTGGAGCTTTGATTTGTTCTTTCATTTGGGCCATTTATCCCCCCTCGGCGCACCTGTTACTGTAAGGAGGGTGGAGCCTTGGGGTTCACCTGGGCAGGGAAGCTCACGGTAGTTGTGCTGTGACGTAGCCTGTGGGGGTGGGACCTGAGAGCACAAGGGCACCTGCTCCACTCTCCACACCCGCACCACCTCCAACAAGCAATTTGAGCCCCTCTGTGCCAGCTCCAGGGGTCGCTCCGGGGTCGGTGGACGGGCTGCACAGCTCCAATCCCCCGTGGGTCTCCCCAACGAACTCTCCTGTGAGGCCGGGAGTTCCGACTCCACCCCCACAGGTGCTCTCAATCTGTGCCAATGGGTTGTGCCATGCTTTCTCTCCCGGTTTGTCTGCACGCGAATGCGGACCTGCCCGGTCCACCAGTCTCGGCTCTGCTGGGTCCAGATGAGCCTGGCGCTGGCCGTGCTTTGGTCAGGCACCCCTGTCTTGGTGTGCTGCAGCCCCACGGAACTGCCCCTCAGACCGCGGTCCTGCCATCTGCTCACCAGCTCTCTGCAGAGTCCCCAAGCGCTCTCCCTCTGCCCTGCTCCTCCCGGCTCACCAGACTGGATGAATGTATCTTCTTTAATTCCTTGGTTGTCGTACTTCTTCTCAATTCGATTTTCTGTCAGATCTGGCTGTTTTCGTTAAGATAAATTTCTGTTTTTTTCCTTGTTTGGCTGTGCAAGGAGGCACGGCACATTCACTTATGCTGCCATCTTGTCGGAAGTCTGGACTCTTACAATTTTAAATGCTAGGAAAGAAGACTCCATCATTTGGGGGATCTTCCATGTATACCGGGCAGTCGCCACCCTTTCTCCTATGATCTAGGAGATTTGTACTTTTTAAGACTCTTCTGCTGAGAGTTTATTTTCAGTTGAGAATTTTGATTTTCACAATTAAGCAGACAATATTTAATTTTTGAGAATTCTTGTTTTGGGGTGACTCCTAGTAATTACAGTCAGTTTTAGTTTAAACAGTTTTCTGCTATTATCTATCTATCTATCTATCTATCATCTATCATCATCTATCTATTTCTATCTCTACACACACAGACACTGGAATAAAAATTTTTTTCTGACAATTTTTGCTGTGATTTTGTTTTATCTGTGTTTAGCTTTGATTATCTTAGTTCTTACCATTATGCCCTTAGTTTTCTCAAAACATCTCTCCTTTTTTAATTTTCTGTTTATTTTCCATAAGTAAAAAGATATATGTTTAATGTAGGTTGCTAATTTTATTTTCACCTTTCATTAAACTTCTCAGTTTCCATGGCCTATTCTTCCAGGCTCCTGTGTGGAGTTCCCTCAGATTCTGTACTTGGACTTTCACCTGCTCAGTCTCTTTCCTAGGGAGCCATCTGATTCACTGCTTGTGTCAGTTACCACAAAATACCAGTGTTTCCCCAATCCTCTCTTTCATCTTGGTCTTCCCTCCTGAGCTTCAGAACCACATATCCAGCTGACCCTGGAGATTTCCGCATGTTCCACAGAAACTTCAGGCATAATATGTCTGAGATCTCTCTTACTCTTCCTTTTAAATTTTATTTTCATTTTTATTGAATTTATTGGGGTGACATTTCATAAAATTATTTAGGTTTCCACTGTACAATTCTATAATACATCATCTGTATATTGTATTATGTTCACCGCCCAAATCAAGTCTCTTTCTATCACCATTTATCTCCCCTTTATCCTCTTCTACCTGTCCCTACCCCCTTTTCCCTCTGGTAATCACTATACTGTTGTCTAAGCCTATGAGTTTTTTCCTTAATTCCTTCAACTTTTTCACCCAGTCCCCCAAACCCTCTCATCTCTGATCATTGTCAGTCTGTTTTCTGTATCTATGAATCTGTTTGTGTTTTGTTTGTTTGTTTATTTTGTTCTTAGACTCCACATATAAGTGAAATCATATAGTCTATGTCCTTCTCTGACGGACTTCACTTAGCATAATTGTCTCCAGGTCTATCCGTGATGTAAAAAATGGTAAGATTTCCATTATTTTTTACAGTCATGTAGTATTCTATGGTGTAAATGTACCACAGCTTTTTTTTACCCACCCATCTACTTAATGGGCATTTGGGCTGCTTACAAACCTTGGTTACTATAAATAAGGCTGCAATGAACAAAGAGGTGCATATATTCTTTTGAAACGCTATTTTGGGTTTCTTCAAATATATTCCCAGAAGTGGATTCGCTGGGTCATAAGGCAGTTCCACTTTTAATTTTTTGAGGAAACTCCATACTGTTTTCCACAGTAACTGCACCAATCTGCATTTCCACCAACAGTACACAATGATTCCCTTTTCTCCAGACTCTCGCCAACATTTGTCGTTTATTGATTTATTGATGATAGCCATTCTGACGGGTGTGAGGTTATTTCGGTGATTTCTCATTTTGGTTTTAATTTGCATTTCTCTGATAATTAGTGACATTGAGCATCTTTTCATTTGTCTATTGACCATATGCATGTCCTCTTTGGAGAAGTGTCTATTCAGGTCTTTTGCCCATTTTTAAATTAGATTGTTTGTTTTTATGGTGTTGAGTTGTATGAGTACTTTATAAATTTTGGATATTAATGCCTTATCAAATGTGTCATTGATGAATATGTTCTCCCATTCAGTGGGTTGTCATTTCATTTTACTTGTGGTACCCTTGCTGTGCAAACACTTTTTAGTTTGATATAGTCCCATTTGTTTATTTTTCTTTTGTTTCCTTGACCAAAGAGATATATCAGAAAAAAATATTGCTACAAGAAATGTCTGAGATTTTACTGCCTATGTTGTTTTCTAGAATTTTAATGATTTTGAGTCTTACACTTAAGTCTTTAATAAATTTTGAGTTTATTCTTGTGTATAGTGTCAGAAGGTGGTTTACTTTCATAGTTTTGCACATATCTGTCCAATTTTCCCAATACCAATTATTGAACAGATTGCCTTTACCCCATTGTATGTTCTTGCCTCCTTTGTCAAATATTAATTTACCATACAGACTTGGATATATGGGCTCTCTATTCTATTCCATTGATCTATATGTCTGTTTTTCTGCCAGTACCATGTTGTTTTGATAATTTTGGTCTTGTAGTATAGTTTTATGTTGGGTAGCATGGTACCTGACTGTTTTTCTTTCTCAATATTGTTGAGGTCATTCGGGGTATTTTTGTAGTTTCATATAAATTATTGAATTATTTGTTGTAGTTCTGCAAAATATGCCATTCACATTTTGACAAGAATTGCACTGAATCTGTAGATTGCTTTGGGTAGTTAATGATGGGCACTTTAATTGCTTTGGGCACTTTAATGATGTTAATTCTTCCTATCTATGAATATGGTATATGCTTCCACTTATTCAAATCTTTCTTCAGCATCTTATGATTTTCTGAATACAATACTTTTACATACTTGGTTAAATTTATTACTAGGTATTTTATTTTATGCAATTGTGGATGGGATTGTTTTCTTATACAATTTGATAGTTCATTTTTGGTGTATAAAAATGTACCAGTTCTGTGAAATATACCATTGGGATTTTAATAGGAATTGCACTGAATCTATAGATTGCTTTGGATAGTATGGGCATTTTTATGATGTTAATTTTTTCCTATTCATAACCGTAGTGCACACTTGCTTTTATTTGTATCTTTTCTTTAGTGTTTCATAATTTTCCACATACAGGTCTTTACCTCCTTGGTTAAATTTATTCCTAGGTACTTTATTTTATCTGATAGGGTTGTAAATGGGATTATTTTCCTAGCTTCCCTTTCTGATAGTTCATTTTTGGTATATGAAAATGTAACCAATTTCTGGATATTTGTTTTGTAGCCTGCTGCTTTACTGAATTCATTGATCAATTCTAGTAGTTTCTTGGTGGAATCTTTAGAGTTCTCTATATAGAGTACCATGTCATCTGCAAAAAATGAGTTTTGCTTCTTTATTTCTAATTTGAATGTCTTTTATTTCTTCTTATCAGATTGCTATGGCTAGGACTTCTAGTACTGTGTTGAATAAGAGTGGTGAAAGTGCATCCCTGTCTTGTTCCCAATCTTAAAGGAAACACTTGTAGTTTTTGCTCACTGACTATGATGTTGGCTGTGGGTTTGGCATATATGGCCTTTATTATGTCGAGGTATGTTCCTCTATTCCCACTTTGCTCAGAGTTTTTATTATAAATGGGTACTGAATTTCATCAAATGCTATTTCTGCATCTATTGATATAATCATATGATTTTAATCCTTCCTTTTGTTTATATGATGTATTGCATTTATTGATTTTTGGAAATTATACCAGCCCTATATCCCCAGAATAAATCCCACTTAATCATGGTGGGACTAATCTTTTTAATGTATTGCTAGATCCAGTTTGGTAATATTTTGTTGAGGATTTTAGCATCTATGTTCATCAGGGATATTGGTGTATAATTTTCTATCTTGATAGTGTCTTTATTTGGTTTTGGAATTAGGATAATGCTGGCCTCGTAAAATGAGCTTGGGAGTCTTCCCTCCTCTTGAATTTTTTAGAACAGTTTCAGTACAATAGGTGTTAGTTGCACTTTGAATATTTGGTAAAATTCACTTGTGAAACCATCCATCCAGTCCAGGACATTAGTTTGTTGGAAGTTTTTTGATACCTGTTTCAATTTCATTGGTTGTAATTGGTCTGTTAAGTTTTTTCTGATTCTTCCTGATTCAGTTTTGGAAGACAGTAAGTCTATAAGAATTTGTTTATTTTTTCTAGATTCTCCAATTTGTTGACATATAGTTGTTTGTAATATTCTCTTACAATCTTTTGCATTTCTGTGCTGTCAGTTGTTACTTCCCTCTTTTCTATTCTGATCTTACTTATTTGGGTCCTCTCTTTTTTTTTTTTATAATTCTGGGTAAGGGTTTATCATCTTGTTTGTCTATTCAAAGAACCAGATCTTGGTTTTATTGATCATTTGCATTGTTTTTTTAGAGTCTATTTTCTTTATTTCCGCTCTGATCTTCATTATATCTTTTCTTCTACTTACATTGGGCCTTTTTAAGGTTTAAAATATTTTTTATTGAATATGCCATTACAGTTGCCCCAGTTTTTACCCCTTTGCCTCCCTCCACCCAGTACCCCCATCAGGCAATTGCCACACCTTTGTTCATGTCCATGGGTCATGTGTATAATTTCTCTGGTTAATCCATTTCCTACACTCTACTTTGTATCCCCATGACTATTCTGTTACTAACTTTTGTACTTCTTAATCCCCTCACCTCTTCACCCAGTCCCCCAAACACTTCTCCCATCTGACAACCAATGAAATGCTCTCTGGATCCATGTTTCTATCTCCTTTCTTCTTTTTTGCTTAGCTTTTTTTTTTTAGATCCAATTGTTGTTAGATATGTATTTTTGCCATTTTTGTTCATAGTTTTGATCTTTTTTTTCTTAAATAAGTCCCTTTGACATTTCATATAATAATGGTTTGGTGATGATGAACTCCTTTAGTTTTATCTTGTCTGGGAAGTTCTTTATCTGCCCTCTGATTCTAAATGATAGCTTTGCTGGGTAGAATCTTGGCTGTGGTCCCTGCTTTTCATGACTTTGAATATTTCTTGCCAATCCCTTTTAGCCTGCAAAGTTTCTTGAGAAGTCAGCTGACAGTCTTATGAGAACTCCCCTATAGGTAACTAACTGCTTTTCTCTTGCTGCTTTTAAGATTCTCTCTTTATCTTTAACCTTTGGCATTTTAATGATGATGTCTTGATGTGGGCCTCCTTGCTTCCATCTTGTTTGGGACTCTCTGTGATTCCTGGACTTGCCTGTCTATTTCCTTCACCAAATCAGGAAAGTGTTTTTTCATTATTCAAATAGATTTCCAATTCCTTGTTCTTTCTCTTCTCCTTCTGGCACCCCTGTGATGTGAATATTGGACCTCTTGAAGTTGTCCTAGAGGCTCCTTAGACTACCCTTGATTTATTTTATTCGTTTTTTTGTTCATGTTATTCCGGTTGTCTGCTTTTGTGCTTCTTTATGGTCCAAATTATTGATTTGATGCTCAGCTTTATCCACTCTACTGTTATTTCCCTGTAAATGTTCTTTATTTTAATTAGTGTATCCTTCATTTCTGACTGAATCTCTTTTATTCTGTTGAGATCCTCACTAAGTTCCTTAAGCATCCTTAAAACCAGTGTTTTGAACTCTGCATCTGGTAAATCACTTATATCTATTTTGTTTAGTTCTTTTTCTGGAATTTTATCTGTCCTTTCATTTGGGCCATGTTTCTTTTTATCCTCAGTCTGGCAGCCTCCCTGTGTTGGTTTCTGTGTATTAGGTAGAGATGCTATGACTCTCTGTCTTGGTAGCGTGGCCTACTGTAGTAGGTGTACTGTAGGGTCCAGTAGCACAGCCTTCCCTGTCACCCAAGCTGGGGACTTGAGGCACACCCTCCCTTTTGGCTCTGTACACCCTCCTCTGTAGTTGAGCCTTGTTTGTTATTGGCAGGTTAATGAAGGGATTTACCTAGGCCAGTCAGCTGCAGGGACCGGCTATGACCCCTGTCTACTGACCTCCCCACTCCATGGAGGATTAGCTCTGCGGGGGCCAACTCAGCAGAGTAGGACTTACTTCAGTAAGGCTCTGAAGACTAGGGAGTCTATCCCTTGAACATGTCAATTTAGAGGTAGTTGGGTAGTGGTGCTCTGACGTGGTCTGCAGCTGTCCACTGAGTGTACAGGCTCTAGGGTTTCCCAGATGGTGTAGGCCAAGTTCAGCTACCAGCTGTGTTTTGCTGTGTGCTACCTAGCATGAGCTGCAAATTAATCTGAAGATGGCTTCTACTTGTGCTGGTCTTGGAGGTTCCCAGTGAAGACAAGCTGTGAACCAAGGCTGCCTACGGCCAATGCCAAGCCTGAGGCCACTTAGGAAGGAATACAAAAGGCTAGGGTCTTACTGAGGCCAGCTTTTGCTTGTTTTAGAGGATTTTGGAAGATCTGAAACATGAGCCAACACAAGCCACTTATATGGAAAAGTCACATGAAACAGCGTGGGTAGACTCCTAAGATGAGTGGAGAAGAGCCTCAGGGAATTACCAAGGTGGGGAAAATAGTATGAGCCAGGTTGATGGAATCTCAGAAATGGCACCTGTCTGTCAGCTCTGTGGCTCTGTAGGGGGAAGGCTCAGAAAAGGAACAATGGCCTCTGCCTGAAGTTCTGTCTGGGAGAAAGCTTTCTCCCATCTCATGCCCTAATGCCAGACACTTGAGTTCCCTGTATGCCACTGATGCCTTTCAAGCTGCTACCCCAGTGCTGGAGCTCAGAGGGAGTGAGTCTGAGTACCCGTAATTTTGTGTGTGGGTTCTTTAAGAGGAACTGCTTGGGAATCCAGAATTTTCTTCTACCAACTCAATCCCCATGGTTTTTGCAGCCCAAAGTTGTGGGGTATTATTTTCCTGGCACTGGAACCCTGGACTGGGGTCCTGGTGTGAGGCTGGGTCCACTCACTCCTGAGCTATCCCTCCCATTTTTTATCTACACACATGGGTGTGGGGCTAGCCCACGCCCATATGTCCACATGTCTATATC
Organism: Micronycteris hirsuta; assembly: GCA_004026765.1. Classification (NCBI taxonomy): domain Eukaryota; kingdom Metazoa; phylum Chordata; class Mammalia; order Chiroptera; family Phyllostomidae; genus Micronycteris; species Micronycteris hirsuta. The sequence continues at coordinate 10,227 of PVJI01014260.1, forward strand.
TCTGCCCTTCCTACCAGCCTGGATGGATGTGGTTTATTTAATTACGTTGTTGTCAGACTTCCATTCAACTCAATTTCTGATAGTCCTGAGTAATGGTTGTTCTATAGTTTAGTTTTATGTGGTTGTGTGAGGAGGTGAGTTGTATTTACCTGTGCCTCCATCTTGACCAGAGGTCCACAAAGCATGTTACACTGGGATTTGTTTGCTATTCTTTTTCTTGTTCATTAGTGTAAATTTAGATTGTTTATTTGAGCTTTTTTGGTTTTTTGTTTCTTTGTTTTTAAAGATTTTATTTATTAGAGAGAGGGGAAGGGAGAGAAAGAGAGGGAGAGAAACATCAATGTGTGGTTGCGTCTCTTGTGACCCCCACTGGGGACCTGGCCCACAACCCAGGCATGTGCCCTGACTGGGAATCAAACCGGCGGCCCCTTGGTTCACAGCCCACGCTCAATCCACTGAGCTACACCAACCAGGCCTGTTTGTTTCTTAAGATAGGCCTATAATAATATGAATTTCCCTCTTAGGGCTGCTTTTATTTTGTTCCAAAGATTTTGGTTTGTTGTGTTCTAATTTTCATTTGCTTTTATTTGACTTCATCCTTGATCTCATTGTTGACCCATTCATTGTTTACTAGCATATTATTTAGCCTTAATGCCTTTGTTTGTTTTTCAGTTTTTTTCTTGTGATTGATTTTTACTTCATATCATTATGGTCAGACAATATGCTTGATAAGATTTCAATCTTCTTAAATTTATTGAGATTTGTTTTGTGTCCTAATATGTGGTCTATCCTAGAAAATGTTCCATGTGTACTTGAAAAGAATGTATATTCTGCTGCTTTGGGGTGAAATGCTCTGAATATATCAATGAAATCCATCTAATCTAATGTATTGTTAAAGGCAGCTGTTTATTTGTTAAATTTCTGTCTGTAAGATCTATCATTTGAAGTTAAAAGGGTGTTAAAATTCCCTACTATGAGTATATTACTGCCATTCTCTCTCTTTATGTCCACCAAGATTTGCTTTATATATTTAAGTGCTCCTATGTTGGGTGTATAAATGTTTACTAGGGTTGTGTCCTTTTTTTTTAATTAATTCCTTTATCATTATGTAAAGTCCTTTTTTTTAAAGATTTTATTTATTTATTTTTTAGAGAGAGGGGAAGGGAGGGAGACAGAGAGAGAGAGAGAAACAGCAATGTATGGTTGCCTCTCACATGGCCCTCACTGGGGACCCGGCCCGCAACCCAGGCATGTGCCCTGACCTGGAATCGAACCAGCGACCCTTTGATTTGCAGCCCGCACTCAATCCACTGAGCTACACCAGCCAGGGCATGATTGTAGCATTTAAGCCATTTATACTTAAAGTGATTATTGATAGATATGTATTTATTGCTATTTTATTCTTTGTAACTATGTTCTTCTGGTTTCTTCTTTCTTTCTTTCTTTTCCTCCTCCTCCTTTTTCTCCTTTTCCTCTTCCTCTTCCTCCTCCCCATTTTCTTCCTCCTTCTTCTTCTGGAAGACCCTTTAACATTTCTTGTAGTACTGGTTTGGTATTACAAGATTAAATTCTTTAGCTTTTTCTTGTCTGGGAAGCTCCTTTTTTCCTTCTTCAATTTTAAATGTTAGCCTTGCTGGGCAAAGTAGTCTTGGTTGTAGGTTCTTGCTCTCATCATTTTGAATACTTCATGCTAATCCCTTCTGGTCTGAAAGTTTTCTGTTGAGAAATCAGATGACAGACTTATGTGAATTTCCTTCAGGTAACTGTCTTTCTCTTTCTGCTTTTAAGATTCCCTCGTTGTCTTTAACCTTTACCATTTTAATTATGATGTGTCTTGGTGTGGGTCTCTTTGGGTCCATCTTGTTTGGGACTCTCTACACTTCCTAGACCCTGAACTTATGCATCTTTTTCCTTCACGAGGTTAGGGAAGTTTCAGTCATTATTTATTCAAATAGGTTCTTGATTCCTTGTTCTCTCTCTTCTCCTTCTGGTACATACCCCTATGATGTGGTTGTTGTTATGCTTCATATCATCCCAAAAGTCCCTTAAACTATCCCCATTTTTTAAGTTCTTTTTTTGAAGCTCTTATTTAGTGTTCCTTGCTACCTTGTCTACCATATTACTTACTGAATCTTCTGCTCCTAATGCACTTACTGTTTACTCCTTCCACTGTATCCTTCATTTCATCTATTGTATTCCTCATTCTAACTGTTTTTTTTATGGTTTCCATGTAATTTTTCACGTTGTTTAGGTTCTCACTAAGTTCCTTGAGCATCCCTGTATCCATTTTTTAAACTCTGTATCTGGTAAATTGCTTGCCCCTATTTCATTTACCTCTTTTTCTGGAGATATTTTTCTGTTCTTTCATTTTAGGAATTTTTTTTGTCTCCCCATTTTGGCTGCCTTTTGTGTTAGTTTCTATGTATTAGGTAGATCCGCTATGTCTCCTAGTCTTGGTAGGATGGTCTTATGTAGCAAGTATCTTGTGGGACCTCTGGCACAGTCTCCTTGATCACTTGAACTAAGTTCTCCATGAATGTCCCTTGTGTTGGTTATGTGAGATCTCCTATTGTAATTGGGTCTTGATTGCCATTTGTGTTAGGGTCAACCCTCAGGATTATGGGGACTGACTCTGACCACAAGGTACAAGCTGCTGTGTAGGGACTGACTTCAGGAAGTAGAATTCACCTTAGCAGGGTACGGTGTCTACCATGATCTTCCTTTCAATATGCTGCTTGTGAAACTAATTGGATCCTGCTCTGATCTGTCTGAAGCTGGTAACTAGGTGTGTTGGTTCTATGGCCTCTTGGGAGTGATTCTGGTCTGCCTGTGACTGGCCCTGGGTAACCTATTAGGAGCTACACAGTGGTCCACAGTTTGTGACTGCCTCTGCTGGCCCTGGGTGTGCATGGGAAGGACCAAGCTGCACACCAAGGCTAGCTTCCACTAGTACTGGCCCCAGGGGCAGGTCAGAAAAAATCCCAAAGTACCCCAAAATCCACCTCTGCCTGCCAGCTGCCCATTAGGCTTAGTCGCCTAAGAAGTCTCTGGCTGAACTCGAGTTGCATGAGGTAGGTTTCCAGTGAGTCACCAGGTAGGAGTGAGTGTTCACCAGATTGATAACAAATTCAAACTTGGTGCTTGTGCTGGGTATGAGGCCACTCAGCAAAATTCCCAGGGTATAACAAGTCTAGCTGTCCCCAACCCTGCAACCATCAAGTGCCCACAGACTGTTGTGATGGGGCAGGGCTCCAGGGGGTCATCAAGATGAGGTCAGTAGAGTTTACCAGGACATACAGATTGAGAGTTGACCATGTGAAGAGAGGGCTTTGCACCTATTGGGTAGCAAGGGGGAAATGGCCCCTGTCCTAGAGCTGCAAAATTCAGTCTGTCCCAGATTCTGTTGGGACCTCCTGGACAACCTGAGCTCAGCAGGGCATGGGCTACAGGAGTCAGGAGGGTAGAGCTAGTGGATCCGCTGTGAGGGGGAGGCAGGGAAGGTGGGGACATGGCTCAGGTCTGCAGCCACACAACCTAGTCTGTTCCAGATCCTGCCTCTACTTCCTATAAGGCCAGAGTTCAGCAGGGTGGGGCCATCAGGGATTGGTAGGGTCGGCCCAGAGGATGGTGTTTTTGGATCTTCCTTTAGGAGAAGCACCAGTCAGGCTCACAGAAAGGTGTAGGAAATGGTCCCTGCCCCAGAATCACACAACTCAGTCCCTCTACCCCCAGTCTGCCCAGACCTTACAGCAAGCAGCTTATTCCTCCTCAGAGTATGAGCTCAGTGGGGTGGAGCACCAGGGAGTACAGAGGGTGGGGCTATTGCATTTCCCCATGCTGATGCTGTAAGGAGGGGAGTGCTTCACACAAGAAATATGGTATCTGGGGTGTGGAAGAGGGACTCAGTACTGGGAGGGACCCTGGAAGCTGTCTCTTCAACTCTCTTCCATGAGCCACAAACTCCAGTCTCTCCTCACACAACTGTAATCTCCTCTGCCTTCTCTCCACTGGAGCGCAGGCTGAGTTTCTGCAAATGAAATTTTGTGCACTGGAACTTTAAGAGGGTGCCTGGGTCTCCAGAAGATTCCATCTTTCCCTAGAGGACAGAATCTGATGATTTTCACAGATGTTATATGGGAACCTCTTTTTGACTCTGGTGCTCTGGACTGGGGAATCTGGTGTGGGTTTAAACTTCTTACTCCTCACGAAGAAACTTTGCAGGTGAGATATCCCTCCCAAATTTCAGCCACCACCTGTGGGAGCTGTGTCAGGCTTTTTCACATCTCTGTCCTTCCTACAAGTCTCTATGTGGCTTCTTACGTAAAACCTTGATTATAAGACTTTTGTTCAGCTACTCATCAGTTGGTTACTTAGACTGATAGTTCTATATATTAGTAGTAATCCCAGTTTTGTCCTGGGAGGAGGTAAGTGTAACTTCTACTTGCTCTACTGCCATCTTGGATCTCCTTTACATTTTTTATTTCTTCGCTGAGACTCTCTGGATATTTTTTTCATCTGTCTCAAATGTGTTCTTAATTGCTTGTTGAAGCATTTCTTATGATGGCTACTTTAAAAATATTTGTCAAATAATTCTATCGTTTCTGTCATATCAGTGCTGGCATCTACTGATTGTTTTTAAAATTTTTTATTTATTGATTTTATAGAGATACATGAAGAGAGGGAGGGGGAGAGAGAGAGAGAAAGAGAGAGAGAGAGGGAAACATCCATCTGTTGTTCCATTTATTTATGCATTCATTGGTTGATTCTTGTACACACCCTGACCAGGGATCGAACCCATGACCTTGGCATATCAGGTGCTCTAATAAACTGAACTACATGATCAGGGCTACTGATTGTCTTTTTAAATTCAACTTGAGGTTTCCTTTGTTCTTGGTATGAAAAGTGATTTTCTATTGAAACCTGGATATATTATGTTCTGAGACTCTGGACCTTATTTAAACTTTTTGTTTTAGCTGGTTTCTTCCGACACTGCTCCAGCAGGGGCAGGAGTGGATGCTGCCTTGTTCCAGCCAGGTGGATGTAGAAGTTCAGGCTCTTCATGTGGTCTGCGTTGACACGCCAAGGGAGGGTACACTTTGTTATTGGTGAGGGGTTAAGAATTCAGTCTCCCCACATGGTCTCTACTGATGTTTTGTGGGGTGTACCGTGGTGGGGGTTACTACCCAATGGAAATGCAAGTCCCAGCTTCCATGCGAGGCCATGCCTTCTCTGAAACCACCCAAGATGAGCTGCCTTGTTAAAAGACTGGTAATGGTAGAAATCTAAGCTCCTCATTCTCTTTGCTGGCATAGGGTGGGAGGAATAGATTATTATCTAAAAATATTTTGTTTTGCTAGTCTGTCCCTTACCTGGGCTAAAGAGATCAGGTTTTTATCAGGCTTTTTTTGGTCCACACTTGTTTGTGTCTTTATGTCACTGGCTACTTTAGCTCCAAGTCTGAAGTTTTCTAAAAAAGAAAGCCCAAAGACTCGGTGGCTTAAACAACAGAAATGTATTTCTCATAGTTTTGGAAGCTAGAAGTTCAAGATCAAGGTGTTAGCAGGGTTGGATTCTTTTGAGGCCACTTTCCCTGGCTTGCAGATAACTTCTGTCTCACTGAACCCTCCCATGGCCTTTACTTTTTCCACACACATCGCTGGTGTCTCTTCCTCTTCTTCTAAGGACAACAGGCATATTGGTTTAGGGCGCAACCCTTATGACTTTATTTAAGTAACTCTTTAAAGATCCTGTCTCTAAATATAGTCACATTGGGGATTGAGACTTCAACATATAAATTTGAGGGTGGGGAGAGGGGACCTAATTCAGTCCATACCAGCCAGGGAACTCACTATCATATGTTCCTTTGGTCCTGAGGTTCTTAGTCACTCTGACTTCCTCTTTCCATCTTTCAGAATCTTATGTTTGTTTGAAATATAATGTCCAGTTTTTAGTGGAATAGAGAGTCCACTTGATCTTCCTAGAAGAAGTCCCTCCTCCTTGCGCTTTTTAAAGAGGCCTTTGAAACTCAAGTTAAAGCAGTTCTGATTTGCTGAAACAGGTTTAACTGGGCAAGAGATACATTTGTTAGAATTCTCATAATCTCTGGAGATGGGGAGCATAAATGTTACCCCATAAACTACAGAGTAGAGAAGTATATGGGATGTACCGGGGCAGATTTCCCTCCTAAGAAAGATACAATTCATTCATCTGGGGAGGAAAGATGCTCAGATGGGATTGACAATGGTTTAGAAGCTATAAGCTTCTGAGAATGTTCCAGGTACCTCCATCTCCCTAGACCATATGAGGCTGACCTGAGCCAGCCTCCCAGGTAATAGATCAGAGCAAGCATCTCAGAGAGGGCTGTATGTGTATATGTGTGTATAGTACCTGAGAGTTCTTCAGTCCTCCAAAGGCAGAGGTGCCATGTTGATTTTCTCTTTGTTCACCTTAGTCATGGTCTATAAGCTTTCCACATCTAACAGAAGCACCAGGACCCTCCAAGTCCTTGTGGCCTCTAGAATTTCTGTGTCACCAAAGATGTCAACTCCCCAGGCATGGGTGACAGAGCAAGCTCCTCCTATTATTCAACTCCGATTTCTCACTATTAAGCAGGGGCTCCTTGAGGAAGATTGATTTACGACATTAACTGAGCCTCCGTGTGCTCAATGAGGAGTTTACAAGACAAACAGCCTCTGCTGTGTGCCTCCAGCCCACTGCTTCATTTCCATCACATTTTGGCAAGAGTCATGGTGGATGAGTTTGGCTGTAGTTTATTTTCTGCCTGACATGATAAACTTGTTAGCATTTGACCGATCAGCTCCTTGTATGCAGGGAGTTCATTTGCAAGGCCACCTGGCATCCCCACTGGGCTGTCCTACTCCCATTTTACTCTGTCTAATGACCCAGAACCTGGCTCCTGTTGTTTGTCACTGAGCTCCAGGGCCCTGCACAACCAGCATGCTGGATAGTGATGGCTCAGCCTTCCCAGGAGTCCCTCTCTCCTGTCTGGAGGAGGACGGGGCGCTGATGCCTGGGACGCTGTCCTTTTTTGCTGCCAGCCTCAAGTTGACAAGCTCCTGGGAAGGCCTGTACCAAGCCTTTACTTTTCTTTCCATAGGCTCAGCTAGGCCTGTTCTTTAGTCTTCCGGCTAGACTCCTGGGGGTTTGGGGGAGAGCTGAAGCCCTCTCACTCTACCTTGGCCTTCCTAAGGAAAGCTTGATGTAGGCAGATAACAAACCTGGGTTCTCAGACCTCACTGAAACATAGCCAACAAGGTCAGGTGGGCAGCCATGGAGCTTCTCATGGCCTCTTGTCTGTCCTCTAGTCTCATGCCCTTCCCAAGCTCCTAGGCAACCTAGACTCTCTCTTACCACATCAGCCTCTGTGTAGATCCTTCAGTGGTTCCCTGCTGTTGCTAGATGAAGTCAATATTCTCAATACTGCCATTCAGTCCTTGATGATCTGCTTCCAGCCTTGGCATTAGATTTGGATCAAGTTCAGCTGCCTCCATTTAGCGGTGACTTTAGGTAAGACATGTAGCTCCTCTGTTCCTTACCTGTGAATAGGGATAATAGTGCCTATTCAGTATTTATCTGTATGAGTGCTTAGATTGATGCCTGGCACATAGTAGGTGCTCAAAAAGGTCAGCTAACATCATTAATGTACTGTGTCTTTTCAGATTCTCCTAAATCCTGCCTGCTTTTACCCACAATCCTGGATGTCTACCTCCCAGCCCTCAGAGCCTTTTCTTTACTGTTATGTCCTTCCTGACATGCTTCTCTCTTCCTCTCTGCCTATTTGAATCTGACACAGGCCTAACTAAGACTTCCCTATAGTCTGAAGTTGTTAGCCAGACTGGGAGCCCAAAGAAACCCCCAGAATAGCACATGGTACAAGACTAGGCATCATGGTCATGGCTAATAGGAACTGGAGCGGAGAGGTAGAGCTTGGAGCTTTGCAAATCCTTCTCCACCTGTTTCTCATCCTTTACCCCCATCATGAAGTTCCAAGTCCCTCAAAGTAGTGGTCTTCTGACCCTCCAGGAGCCATAGGCCTTTTTCTGGGCTTCTCTGGGCTCCTCTGGGCTCCTCTGAGCTGTGCACACAGATGTCAACTTTACCTGTCCATGCAACTCTGAAGTCCATTGCCAGCCATGGAAATTGCCTGCTTGAGCTGGGGACCCAGGCCCCACCCTCTGTAAGCTTACGGGTAGGGGAGAAGGGACCAGAACAGGGCTTCCAGGGGCTAGACTCTCAGTAACTGCTTGAAGCATGGAGGTCTGGGGACAGTGGCAGGTTCATGCACTATAAGGTCATACGCTGTGTGGTAGGAGACTGTTGGTATAGAGGGAATTGGCCAGCCCTGACTCAGATGCTATGTGAGGCTGACCTGGTAGACAGCAGAGTTTCCTCATCTGCACAGAGCAGGCAGCTCCAAGTGTGAGGAGTCCTGGGGGGCGGGCAGGAACTCTATCTGGATTGCTCCCACTAATCCTGGACACAGGACAAGCACTGTTAGAAGTTTAGGGAGCTTGGGAAGAATCTATAAGAAGGGATTTGATAGGTAGAGTAGGATAACAGCCCCATCCTGGGGACAGCGTGAATGACAGTGAGGGGGTGCATGTGCACAGATGTCCAGGGAGTGGGATGAGGCTTGTGTGAAGTCATTCCAAAGAGTCAGGGGAGTTGACCATGAGGAGCAGCAAAGGCCAGCCCTGGAGCCTAAGAGCTGTATTTACAAGTTTGGATTCTACCTGGTGAGTATGAGGAGCTGTTTTAGGTTGAAGCAGTAACATGGTAACTACATCACACTTAAGGAGCAGAAGGAAGGCAGGGCTACTATGGCATCTCATTTATCTTTAGCTCCTCAGGGCAGGGCTCAGAGTTTTGAAGTTCAGCAGATTGAGGCAAGAGAGCCCAAAAGGGCAAGTGCCAGGTGATGAGTCATCCTAGCCCCCTAGGGATTAAGAGGCGTCCTGAAAGAACAGTGCTTCCTGAACCCTCATTCTTCCAGACAGGAAGTGGGAATGGATGACAGAGAATGGGCTAGCTTGCTGGACACCTTCCTTCCCAGAGTAGAAGACCTGCTATGAGCAATGGCTCCTTCCACCAGAATTTTCAAAGAGTGGGAGGAAGAGGATGGGTGGGGACTGGAAACTCCTTTCACATGAAGACATGTGGAAACTTCTTATGAACCTAGAGAAATCACCTGGGCAGCATAGGGAACAGCACAGGTAGCCTTAGCACCTGTGTGCCCAGCAAGTGTTGAGGAGACACAGGGTAGGGTCTTAGGGATTGTCTCACTCAAGGTTGACAACACCAGCTGGGGGAACTTGCCACATGCCTGAGTGGGGTAGCAGCTCAGAGAGGCTAGGCCAAGGCCAAGAGTAGGAAGAGCAAACAATACCCACCTCTGACCACTCCAGGTCCCTGCTGGACAGAAGAAAGGACAGGCACATTCCTGGCGTGGTCCCCCACTGTCATCAGAGGGCATGTGAGGACTCAGCTTCCCACTGCCTGAGGAAGGTGCTGCTATGCTGGGCCATGCCCCACAGGCTAGACCCAGCTGGTGAATGGAGGATGCTAGGGGAAATTGAGCCTGAGAGTGGAAGCAAGTGAAAGCTGCACCTCCTCCAACACATGCCCTGGACTTCAGGAAGGCAGATTCCAGATGACTGTGAGAGATGATGGGCTCAATTCTCAGCTTGAGGCTCTGGAAGAAGAGAAGCCTCCAGAGCCAGGGGCTCTGAAAAGGGGAGTCCTGACTCAGCAGTTGCTGGGATCCCAGTAGGGAAGGGAAGAGGCAGGAGCTGAGAGGTACATGTGGCTGCATGTGTACCTGGGTTCAGAATCAAGGGGCACAGAGCTGGCAACAGGAAATAGAAGGGCCAGCACTCAGGACCAGTGCCACCCAGGTGCCTGCCGTAATTCTGACACAAGAGGGAGAAAGGAGGGACTTGATTGTCATCTTGGAGGGATCCCCTGCCTCCTGTATTTGACAAAGAGGATAGCCTTCTGGATGAGGACCTTGAATTTAAATACCCAAAGAAATCAAAGTGCTAAATAAGTGAGAGAGGACTGTGGCAAACCAAGGTGTAGCCTCTAAGCTCCAGCTAATTTCTGCAGTGTATGAATGTGAATCCAACATCACCAGACAGTATAAGTTAGAATTGGTTATGGCCACATGTGACAGAAAACCTGAAATAATAGTATTTTTAGAAACACGGGTTTTTATCTCTTTCATGTATACTAGAAGTGAACCAGAGTTGACACAGGGTGGCTAGTGTCTTCCATCTCACTACAAGGGTGTGGCCCTCATCCTCATGGTCCCATATAGAGGTTAGAGCTTTAGTTATTACACCTGTGTTCCAGGCAGCAGGGTAGGGGAAGGTGGAAAGTAGGCCAAAGAACACATGCTAGCTATCTTTAAGGAAGTTTCTTGGAAGTTGTCTTACAGTTTTCTAGATGTCGTTGGTAGAATGTAGACACATGGTTACCTATAGTTATAAGGGAGGCTGGGCAATGTAGCCTTATTTCTGGTTGCCCCTGCACCAAGCTAAAAGCCAAGTGTTCTGTGGCTAAAGAGAATGAATATTATGATATACAACTAGCAATCTCTGACACATGATACCCCTCTGCCACCAAACACCACACACCCCACCTTCCCATGCATATAATATTCTAATACTTGGGGGTGGTGATGATAACCCTTAACCTGTTACAGCATCCAGCCCAGAAGTCTGGATCTCTGGGCAATGTGCAGCCTACAAATTAGGTCCTAATGCCACACCCTCTATGGGATTGTGGAGAAGGAACACAATCACCACCATAAAGACTCCTGACTTAGAGAAGGAACATGTAGCAGCACCAGCCATGGTCCCACTGGCTAGGCTTTGTGAACCTTCCTGTGCTTGGGAGCTACTGGCAGCCCATCTGCCAGCCTTGTTCTATTCCAGGAGGAACACCTTGTCCAATGTCCCTGTGGAGAATTTAAGCTCCCTTGATAACCCATCTCCCGCATGACTCAGTGGCTTTTAACCTATTTGTCCTGATGAGTTCCATGGGCCTGAAATAGCCCCACTGGTTCATGTAGTTATAGGTTTAGGGTAGCCTGGCCCTTCCATCTGCACCTGCATTGACATAACTGCTGGGGTGGTAGGGGACAGGGAGAGCAGCACCCTTACGTTCTTACTAAAGATTTTCATGTGAAATTAACTAACTTTAAAATTCTGGAAACTAATGTTTGAAAATCATAGTTCAGGACAAATAAACATACCTATGTGCCAGATACAGCTTTCTTGTGCCACAGTGCTAGCTAGATGCTGTTGAAGGGGGAAGTAGAGCTCCTCCCTCAGTGTAGAGTTTAATGTCCATGGAGAAGGCTCTACACTAGCTCTTCTCATCCTGAAGGCAGGCCAAGTGACCACACAGCTAGAGACAGAACTGGTCACAGCAGGAGGGACTCTGAGGCTGAGCTGCACCCTGAGGTTAGTACAGAAGCCCAGGACAATCCGGCTGACTTTCCAGACCATAGACTTGGATAGGGGAGGGGTCAGGACTGGATCCAGATCTGGGAATCCATTTGTGTCTGCCTGTGGTGTGTGAGGCTTTCCAGAGGGTTCCCCAGGCCCCAAGCGGGACAAGAGATAAGGCCTTGCTTGCCCACCCTGCAGACTCCACCAATCGGGACTCACTGGACATGATCGAGCGCTGCATCTGTGTGGTGTGTCTGGATGCCCCGGGAGGCTTGGAGCTCAGTGACACCAACAGGGCACTCCAGCTCCTTCATGGTGGAGGCTGCAGCAAGAATGGGGCAAACCGCTGGTATGACAAGTCCCTGCAGGTAAGTCTCCCCTGCGGCATGGCCAGTGGCCTGAACTCGCAGCTGGCAGACTCACTCACCAGCCTTAGCTGCCCAGGATGCTGCATGTGGGGCCAAGAGAGCTAAAGGGGTTGGAGATGTGTCATTGGTGTCATCTGCTGGACTGGCAAGGAGAGAAGGCCTTGGATAAGGAGCAAGTGGCCAAACCTCACTCAAGCTCTCTAACTCCTGCAACCTGTCAGGCTGAAGGCCCTCTGGGTCAGACCTGGGGCTCACTCCCCATCTCCCATTACACACTGTAAGATGGGAGCATGCCAGGGACTCCTCCCCCTGAACAAATCTTCAACATGTTCAGCAATAATCACATCCGATTCCTAGGGATGTCAGCTTTTCTGAATTTCAGTCACCCTGGCCTGGCCATTTTGACATGCCTCCCTCCTTCCCTGAGAAGGGTGGCATCCCAGTGTCTTCACAGAAAAAAGTTATAAAATGAAATAAATCAATTTGTTGGTTTTTGGTTTTTGTTTTTTTTTTCATTCGTATGACATTAGCCCAGAAACAAGACAGTCACTTCGGCCTGGAGGAAAACACTCATGCAAATGGGGATAAGGTTGAGGTTGGGCCATTCTTTCCTGTTCTTACATCCTTTTTTCCCCAGCATGCCAATCCTAAATCTAATCTTGTTTATTTTTAAAACCACCAAACATAATGAGCATTTCTAGGCTTATTTTTCTCTCTTTTGCTGTCCCCTACATCTGCAGGTTTTCCTTTTTATTGGTGTGCATATTGATTCTGCTCTTTCTGATGAGTCCTGTTGCTGTTGTGCTGGCTGTTTCAGCCTTCACCAGCAGTGCTAATGGCTTGTAACCTTTCATAGAGCAGCTGTGGGAGGGAAATGATATAATGGATGTACAGGAACTGAAACATAGTAAGGCTTAGTAGCAATTTTTAAAAGGCACTGTTTGCCTCTTTTTCTTTTAGTGGCAGGGACAAAAAAGCACTAATATGTGATTGGGCACAGTCCTCCCCTCCGTGCCTCATGTGGGTAGCTATACCCACCTCTGGGTTCTTTTTGAAGGCAGGAAAGATTATCAGGTGAGTTGGAGAAGCCCAACTGGCTTCATGAACTGGAATTGAAAGGACTGAGAGCTTTCACAGGACAGAAGTCAGGGGACACCAGGAAAGAGAGAAAAGAGCCTGTAGAGCTGGGTTTTGAAAGAAACTCTATGGGAAGTTTGAAGAATGGGAGCAAAGATTTGGGCAGAGGACAACTATGTGAGAGATTGGGGGAGACCTGGAGATAGCTCCAGTGTGTGCTGTACAGAACCCAATAGCTCACTTGTTTGCTTGTTGATTATGGATGTTAGGCAAATACCTCCTGAGTGCACTGCTATGCTGGATGAGCTACAAGGCAGACCTACTTTATTTGGATTATGCTTTAAGAATCAAATCTCCTTCTTATTTCCTCCCAGTACTTTTCTGCACTGAGTATTTCCGTTTTCCATGTCAGCCAAATACAGCCTTTGTAAGGTCATGAAAAGACCATAGGTAATCATTACAGTTCCCATGGTCCTTTCATATACCTTCTCTTCAGTCCTCATATCAATCCTGTGAACTAGCCTTATTGGGTCCAAGTTAAATCAGAACAGACTGAAGTCAGAGAGCTAAAGTGTCTTCTTGAAGCTCTCCCAACTGACTGGCCACAACAACAGAACTGAAATCTGGATCCCAGACACAAAGTCCAGGCAGCAGTTGATGGGGCACCCTCAGCACACTTTTCCTCATTCCCATCAAGGGAGGTTTTATTTCTCCCTAGGAATCTGTTATCTTTCATTCAGTCATCCAACAAAATTATTGAGCAACTACTGTGGGGAGGACACTGGTCTAGATGCTGGGAATAAAGTCAATGTTACCCAAACCACAGCGGCCATCAGGCACATCATGACACAATGTAATAGGGGGGTGGTCCTGTCACTCACTGTAAAGGGGAAACAGGGCTAAAAGAAGCTGAAGGAGTTTGCCCATGACCTGCGGAAAGTATGCACAGCCTTCCAGGGATCGCTGGGATACTTCAGCCAGTGAACTTCGTGCTGCACCTTCAGTGCCTGGAGTTTTTCTAGGAAGGAGGTCACACAGTTTAATGCCATTTGAGACTTCTATATTCTCAGGCCCTGACAACTGCATGCAGTGTTCTTTTCAGAAAATAATGTGCTTTGGTGTCTTTAAGGAGGGATCCCCTTGAGAGGCCAGGGGTACCTGACCTGGAGCCAAGGAGCAGGTTTGAAATTCTGACTCTACCAGAGGTCTGCTCACCTCTCTCTTCCTTATTGCAGTTTGTGGTGGGCCAGGATGGCACCTGCGGTGTGGTGTGTGAGCACTCCCCATTCGATGGTATCGTCCTGGTACAGTGTGTGGAACATCTTCTCAAGCACATGTGAGTCTGGAGGGCAGGACCCATCCAGAGCAGCCATGGTGTCAAAACTGGAATGCCTAGCTAGGCCAAGAAAAACTGGGGTGGCCACATTGGGACTGTGTTAGTCTGGAAAGTGTCTTAGTCAAAAGTGAGTTTACAAACTAGCTAGAATGAGACATTATACATTTTATCAGCCATGGATAGAAGGGGCCATCCAGGCAGTTAAGCAGATGCTTGGCAAAGAATTTCTAGCTAAGAAGGAGTGTCTGCTTTGACCAGGGGAGCTCCGATCAGTCCCTGTTGTTTGTCCCGAGTCCAGGATGGGCTGAACGATGACCCAGCGCAGACAGAAGGTTTCTGAGCTGCAGCTCTCTCCGTCCTCTCAGGCTGGGTCTCTCTCCCTAGCTTCCACGCTGGCCAACTAAGGGCTTCTCTGATCTTTAACACGCTGGGTTCCTTCCTCCATTTACCACTCCCCTCATTCTCTTTTTTTAGAATCTTCCGCATGATTCTAAGTTCTAAACCTCTTCCATGGTTTAGGATCTCTTTAGGATCTCTGAAAACCCAAACCAACCCTTGCAAACAGAATGACATACTTTGCTTCAATTTACCTCCAAATGTTTTATAATTGTTATGGTGTAATGTAGTGAAACAGGAAAAAAAAAACTGGCTTTTCAGTCAGGTGGAACTGGATGGAATCCTCACTCTGCCACTTGCTAATCTGGGTGGGCTCTCTGAGTGAGCTTCACTCTGTTCACTGGTACAATGCTCTGGGGGCAGCTCATACCCATGAACCTCCAACAGCTGAGATGACTGCAGAGGGCAAAGAAACATGCCACCCACAGGCCTCAGCTCACAGGGCTGAGGCGGTCACCTCTCTGTGCCTGCAGGATGAGGAATAGCAAGAAGCTGGTCCGAGCTGACTCCATTACTGAGCTGCCGGCCCCTAGGAGGCTGAGGTGGAAATGCTCCCCAGTAATTCAAGGTTTCTTAGCCTCTTCAGCAGAAAAACTTCAACGGTAAGGAGCCCAACTTTCCTTTGGGGTGATGCCCTGGGGATCACCTGTGTCCTCCTTCCCACCCTGGCTGCTGAGACTCCCTGAAAGGTTCCAGAGACCCCAGCTCCTCCACTCCCTATGCCCTCATGGAAATGCAGTCAAACTAAGGGGGAGTTACAACTCTAGGGGAAATAACCTTGCCGAAGGATCCATGATTTCCATAAAATGCAAACATGGAGCTATTTTTTTTTCAAGGGTTTCACCTGACTGAGCACAGTCAAGGTGGGGAAATCATCCTGTTTGCAGGGAGTAATAAACAACTGGTTTGAATAGGTCATTTGAATCCAAGCTATTTCAATTTGCTTGAATTTTCTCTGCATCTTGACAAGGAAGGTTTTATTCCCAAGTGCAGTTCAGGCCTTAATAGAAACTGGGCAGGGGGGCAAGGACCCCTAACAAGACCCAGGCAGGGGAGCTAGGTCTGGGTGTGGGCCCCTCTTGGGGAGCACAGAATTGGCAGTGGCAAGGTGTGAGGGGAGCCACAGGCTGACAACTGAGTCTGGATCTTGGTTGTTCATTCTCTCATTCAGTAAGTGAGCATGACTATAGTCATTCATTCATTCAACCAATGTGTGCAGAGCTCTAGTTTGTGCCAGGCCTGTGGTAAGGCTCTGATAACAAAGAAATGAATGTGCCATGAGGCCTGACCTCCAAACTTTAGTGGAGGAAGTAGATCCCCAGAGCAAATATGTGTGATGCATTAAGTGCCAAAGTCAAACAAAGGTGTACAGATATGAACCCACAGAGGACACAGAGCTGAATTCTGCCAGGACATTGAGGGAAGGCTTTGCAAGGATGGGCCTTGAAAGATGGAGAGGAATTTGTGTTGCAGACAGCTGGGGGCAGGGGGTTCATAAAAGATCCAGACTACTTTGGAGACCAGTAAGTGAAAGAATGGCCAGAGCTGGGGACACTAAAGGGAAGCTGGGGCCACATTGTGAAGAGCTTTATGCTCCTTATGCCACAGGACCTAGAAGCTGTGAGGAGCCCTGACAGATTTTGTACAGAGGGTTTTGGGGAGCCAGGGAGGAGACTGTGGGAATAAGGTAAGTGAGCTGGATAGAGTGTGGCTGGGCTAGAGGTCAAGGGCAGGGAGGACAAGGCCCCTGAAAGCTGCTATGGAGACTGGCTTTTGTGGAGGAGTGGCCTTAGGTGATTATCAATAAGGTGGTGTCCATATCTCAACCATATGCAGTTGTTTGGGGATAAGCAGGCCACTAGGAGGGTGAGTTCATTGCTGAGCCCTGGGAAGAAGGAGTCTGCACACTTTTAGGGGTTTGAGCAGGTTCCACTTGATCCTGAGGCCCTCAGCTCCTCTTTCTGGAGGATAGGGAAGTAGGAGGGAAAGGGTGGGGTCTGAGTGGGCAGAGCTTGAGCAAAAGATTTCCAGGGGACTGTGGTGACTCTGTGCTCAGCCTGTATGGAGGGAGTGAGTCAACAGGCCAGACTGAGGGTTGAGTTCCCATTGGAACTGGCTCTCTGAGTTCTGCTGAGTCCCCAGAAATTGGCATGGCCCCACACGAGCTGAAGTCCTATGAGGGAGGAGAAATAATTCAAGGAGGGGCAGGCAAGGAGTGTCAAGTCCTGAGGGAGGGAGTGTGTGAGTAGGGGCCCAGGTTGCTCCCCCAAGGCTCTGCTTTTACATATGGCTGGTGGATGGATGGTGTGGACCTTTCTGGACATTGCTTCAGGGGGCAGTCATCCAAGACCCCAAGCTCATTTTGAAGGAGGAGACTGGTCATTACTGGGGTGCTCAAGGGTCTCGGTGTAGACTCAGAGAATCTGCCTGCTACTCTTACAATGGCTCCTGGGCAGCAAAGACCTGAGTATGTCATGGCAGCCACAAGAGCAGTGTCTGGGTAAAATGGACTTTTAGTTACTGGCAAGCAGCCTTCACTGTTGTGTCGAGCAGCCGGGCCCCACACCTTTTTTTCCAAAGCACAGGGATGAGTCTCAGTGAGGAGATGCTACTTGCAGCCATCTGAGAAGTGGGCTTTTCCCTGGACACAGAGGGTTTATGGATCTGACAGGATGGCCAGGATTAAAAAAAAAAAAAAACAATCCACAAGGATGCTGGACACATCTTCCCAAGCAGGTCAAATGAATGACCTCTCACAGGCTCACTTCTGTGAGCAGCGGGATTTTATGATTGTGTTTCTTAGCAGTGTTTTCCCTGCCCATGCAAATGTCTGTTCTGCTTCCATGTCTCTCCCTGAAGCCAAGCCCATCTTCCTCCAGCCCGAGAGCTGGGCCACCATCTGCACAGCCACACCTCATCTTCAGCTCAGAGTAACCTTGGTCCAGCACACCCTCTGCCACTTCCATATGTCAAGGACTGTCTCTGACATGCTTATCCATTCCTGGAGGGCAGGGACTGTCCTGAACTTCTGGGATAGTAGGACAAAGACTAAGAAAGGCTTAAGAAATTTGGTTAGATTCTGTGATGTGTGCATTCTATTTTGCATGAAATAAAACCATCTTTTCTTTTTTTCCCCACAGAATAGTAAAGAATCTCGATTTCATTGTTTACAAGTTTGACAACTATGGGAAGACATTCATTAAGAAGCAGAAATGCAGCCCTGATGCCTTTATTCAGGTTGCCCTCCAACTGGCCTTCTACAAGTGAGCAAAACCTGCCCAAAAGGGCTGACTGACAAGCTGCTCTAAACTCTAGAGTCTGGAAGTACCCTGGAGGGAGAAAGAGTCTCTATGGGCTTAGAGGATGGGAGGATAACCAGGGGAGCCTGCTTGGTTGGAGGTGCCACCTAACTGGGTTGCAAGGTATGAAACCTTCTCAGAAAAGAGAAGGATGTCATAGTCAGTCACTTGCCCAGGGGTGCAAAGCACAAAGAGCAGGAACAAAACGAACCAAGGCCAGGGAGGTGATGGGGACATCGGATTGAGAAGATGCTCCTCCTCCAGAACCCATCCAGTCCACCTGGGCCTCTGGAGTTGTGACATGACCTCCCATTATTCTGTCCTCAATAATGAAATAGAACTAGCATCCCTCAGTGGATCAAGTCAAAGATTTTAGATTCCTCCTTCATTTGTCCCTGTCTTTCACCTCCCACCATGTCAGTTATTTTCCCTGTGTCTCTTTGCCCTTAACTTTCATTTCTACCTCAACCTCCTTTGGCCCCTCCCAAGCCCCTGCCATCTCATGCTCAGTCAACTGCAGCATGCTCCCTGGGGATCTCTGCCTCCGATATTACTCACTATATCCTATCTTCATAAAAAATGAACTTGGAAATATGAAAATCATATTCTATCATTTACCTCCTTGAACCCTTCCAATGGCTTCTCACCATACTTAGAACAAAGTCCAGGCTTAAAAAGGCTCCCTGGCCTTACCTGGGGTCCTCCCCAAAACTCTCTCCCACCTCTAGACCTTTACTCTGGCTGTGCTTCTGCCTATTCACCTGTCACCACTACTCTTCACCTGCCAGCTCCTTTCCAGTACTCAGGTGTCAGCCGTCAGAGAACCTTGCCATCCAGTTCTCTATCATACCAATTGTGTTCTCTTTTCCTTTCATGGCAATTGTTTCTCATGTGAACTACCTTGTTTGTTGATTTATCAATTTTGTTTTCTAGACTGTCTCTCCCAAGCATGACATTCTGGTACCTTGCATGCCTGGCACAGAGCAGGCATCAGGTACTGAGTCAAACATGAGAAGACACTACAAGAGTGCTAGGTGTAGCATAGTCAGGTCTGTGATTTAGGAAAACCTCTATAGTTGTAGGAAGTAATGGTTGAAAGTAGAGTAGGGCACCTGACTCAACTTTTATAGAACACTAAAACTAACATACAAAGCAGATCTTCCTGAAGATAGGTCTGGCTTCAGTTGGCTCCAGAATTCCAAAAGCAACTGCTTATAAACTGGCATGGCTAGCAAATGGCAGTTGTCCCACCAGATCTGTTTTCAGTTTACAACACCCAGGGAAGTAATCTTGTCTAAAGCTGGAGCAAGGAAGTCTCACTAATAAGCCGGGAGCAGCCTCATGGACACAGCATCATGATCCTAGTGTCCCATGTAGGGCTGTAACTCATGGTGAAGGGAGCAGCCACTCTGAGCTTCTGTCTTCTTACAACTCATTGGTAAAGTCTGATGTCACCCTGCATCACTGGGACACAGAGACCTTGCCAGCATAGAACCGTGACAGGACCTGGTGTCTGGAATGGCAGTCAGTGTCATTCTGATACTCAGATATCAATGGGCTGAAATGTGCCGTGAGGTCAGGTCCCTGCTGGAGCTATAACTGGGGACTCTACTCAATGAGCACTTCAGAGCTTCAGATCCAAAGCCAAGAGGAACCTACACAGAGCACCCCCTCCTCACGTGATCTTTGTTGTCACTGGACATGGCCAGAAATGGTTGTGGCCAGATGATCCTGGAGCTCATTGAAAAGCTAAAACATGATCTGCTTCCCATGGAGAACATTCTTCACAGTCTAAGCTTTAGTAAGTTTTAAAAAATCTGCATCTAGATTCAGCAAAACACTGGAAGCTGCCTCAGTTGCAGTTGATCAGTTGCCAGCCAGTGATGGCATCTATTTTCGTGCTTGGCAGAGCATTTACCTCCAGGGGCCACAGAGATACAGGAAATGAGCTCCCTGTCTGTGTCCTGGGAAAATGAGATATAAGTGTAATAGAAGTTTATTCACTTGCTCACCAAGCAATACAGAACCAGGCTGGATCAGACTTGGCCTTCCGTCCTCCTGGAGTTATCCCACTGTGGCACAGACATGCCCTGGGGAGGCCGTGATTTGCTGTGCGATTTTGGGTTGTCACTGCTCTTCTCTGACTTCTGTGTCTTTCCTTTCTTTCAACCCCAACATCAAGGACTTTACTGACTGGTAAACAAAGATGTGCACCAGCCAGGTACACAAGCCTAGGGTTGCTCACTTGGTTCACGTGCTTAAGGAAGAGACAGTGGCAGGGGCAGTGGCTGCTACTGCTCCCATCATAGGCTTTAAGGTACAGCCATAGTTCCCATGGGTCTGTCGGAAGCCCAGCCACCCTTAGACATTGCAACAGTTTACTCCAGTGACCACTGAGGCCCTCCCCTCCTTCCATCCATAGTTCATACTTGAATTGCTTTAAATAAAACAGGATTCTCTCAAGGGTGTGAATGATTAATTGCACAATTATTCCATTCTGTGCCATTAATCAAACACTCATCAGGTCTTGTAGAAAATTCTAGGTTTCCCACCAGATTGAGATTTTTTTTAAAGCAACCAGTCACTTCTTTATTTTATATCTGTGTGGCATCACCAGTATATGGAAAGGTACATAGCTCTTCATATTAGACTCTCTGACATTCATCTTTGGGAAACTGCCTCTAAAACTCTATTAAGGTTAAAATGAAATACTATGCCAAGTCAAGTCAGGACTGTAAAAACACACCCGGCTGGACTATCATTCTCTCAGCATTTCAGAATACCCAAGAATGCATCAATCACCATTTGCTACTCAATCCCTCACTTGTGCAGGCTCCATCTCAGACTCAGCCCCACCTATGAGAGTGCATCCATTCGCCGGTTCCAGGAAGGACGGGTGGACAACATTCGATCAGCCACTCCAGAGGCACTGAGCTTTGTGAAAGCCATCACTGACCACAAGGCTGCTCTGACAGTAAGTCCTACTCCATTTGAGAAGTCTCAAGGAGGCCACCCGTCTACTTGACTTTGTGACAGTTAGCTCATTTGACTTGTTTGTCACTGAGCATCCTCTTAAAACTCTATTTGCTTTGTGTCTGACATCTAAGACATCTGCCTGGTCTGTTTCCAGGATTCGGAGAAGTTGCTGCTTCTGAAGGATGCTATCCGAGCCCAGACCGAGTACACAGTCATGGTAAGTGTTAAGGCACCTCCTTGTTTGAGCTTATGCTGCGAGCTGAGCCAGAGCTGGCTCCACCAGAGCAGAGCCACTACCCAAGCTGGGTGAGAGCTGAGCTACCAACTGTGCAGCAACTTGGCAAGGCCCCGCTGCCTTTTAGAGTCTCCTTCTTCTTACTTTTAGAACCTAGATAACACACCTATCCTGTTTTCCACATGGATTTTACAAGAATACAATGAATGGTCTTTGAAACAACAACAGTAATAATTGTGCCAAATATATGTAGCAATTTATACTTTATACTACAAGAGAAGTCAAATGTGAGGGGATTGCACTTGGGCCTGCAAACTCTAGTGGCTTGTATACCTTGCACAATCATGGGTGAAGCAGTGTTATTCCCACCAAGGGAATAAACACTGATTTTGCGTTCTTTTTCTTCATTTTTTATACAGCTTGTAAATAAAAAGTCTTTTCTGAAAATTAATAGTGACATCAAAATTGTAAGGAAAATATTTCCCTAGTTTAGGGAAATAATTTACTTTCTAGCACTGCAAGCCAGCATAAAAACAACAGAGAATAAGCTATTACTGGGGCCAGTGATCAATATATTAATTGCAAATAATTCTCATACAATCTTTAAAAAGAAAAGTTCACCAGATTTTACTCCATATAGTTGAAAGCAAGTACAATGCGTATTCGCGTTTTAGAAATAGTCAATGTAGACTTTCCTCTAATTCACTAAGTTCTCTAATATAGGTCTCTAATTCTGAAGAGTGAAGTGTTTGTTTTGTTTGGGGAAAATCAAGCTTACTCTCAAAAGACTCTCAGTGGGTGTTTTTTGGCTTTCTGCTTTATGCCAGATAAAGTGCTGAGTGTTAGGAAATAAACAATGTAGTCAGTAAGCCCATCATTGGGAGTTTACCATGTGGTTAGGTGGAGAAGCCCTTAAATGATAAATACAATCCCATGTGAAAGGAGCCCTCAAGAAGTGGCAGAGAGCATGGAGGAACTGCTCATTATTCTGCTTGGGAAAGCTAAGAAGACTTCATGGAGGAAATGGTGCTTAATGAGACACTAAGGATGAGGAAGTACTTGTAACAGACATAGAAGCAAAGGATGGCTCCAGAAGGCAACAGCATGTGCAAAGACAAAGTCTTGAGAGAATAAGACACATTGGAGGAAAAGCAAGTAGTTCAGTATGTGCAAAGAACAGAGGAGTACCCTGGCTGGTGTGGCTCAGTGGATTGAGTATAGGCCTATGAACCAAAGGGTCACCGGTTTGATTCCCAGTCAGGGCACATGCCTGGGTTGTGGGCCAGGTGCCCAGTAGGGTGTACATGAGAGGCAACTACACATTGATGTTTCTTTGCATCTCTTCCTCCCTCCCTTCCCCTCTGTCTAAAAAATAAGTTAAAAAAGAAAAAAGAACAGAGGAGCAAGAAAGGTCATGATTTTGGATTTTCCTGTCACAAAGCTACTCTGATAACCAGGTAGAAGAGGACTGGTTAGAGCATGGAGTGGCCTGCCAAGAGGTAGTAACACTGATTATATACAAGAACCTATATATATATATTTAGAAAAAGCTGGTGTAAGGACTGAAGTAGAGCAGGGATGGAGGCTGAAGAAGAAGCACAAACTCCTGATTAAATATGGTGAATTGAACACAAGGGTTAACTGTCACCCTCCCTAAAGCCCTCACAAATATCAGCAAAGGAGTTTCAAAAATTTTCTATCCTAACCTGAGGACATTTTTTATTGCTTTTAAAGAGAAAGGAAGGGAGAGAGAGAAATATTGATGCAAGAGAGAAGCATCAATTGGTTGCCTTCCATATGTGCCTGGACTGGGGATTGTACACACCTGGACTGGAGATTGAACCCGCAACCTTTCGGTTACAGGATGACACTCCAACCAACTGAGCCACACAAGCCAGGGCAGCAAAGGGATTTCTTAAGCCACAAATACACTAGGAAAAAAAGAATAGAAAAGGATGTGGCAGCAAAGTTTCAGAGCTGAAAAGTAAAATAGGTGACAACTAATTTAGGAGATCTGAGGAAACTGAAACCCAGGCAAATCATGAGGGAGGTTCAGAAGGCTAATGGACTACATTGCAGGGCCTCAGACATTGGAAGGTCCCACCACAAGTAGGGGTGCACCTGGCCAACATAGAGACATAGGTAGATACACTTTGCTGCCTCGCACAACCAAAACAAGAACAACAATAAATTTAAAAACAAAAAAACAAAAACTGCCAGGAAATCAAACTGTGTGGAAGTCCAACAACCAAGTAGTTAAAAAAGAAATATTCATACAGACTGGTAGGAGGGGCAGGGACAGGCAGCTGCAGTGGAGAGGAGGTTCTGCAAGGCTGCAGTTGGAGGACCGTGCAGGCAAGGTGGTGGCTGGTGGTCTCACATTTGCATGCAGATAAACTGAGAGGAACAACTGGACAGAAAGCCAGACTGAGCAACCCAGGGATCCAGCATGAGAAAAGAAAGCCTCAAAACCTCTGGCTGTAAGAACCTGTGGGGATTGCAGTGGTGGGAGAAATTCCCAGCCTCATAGGAGAATTCATTGGAGAGACCCTTAGGGTCCTAGAATGTACACAAGCCCATCCACCCTGGAATCAGCACCAGAAGGGCACAATTTGCTTCTGGATAGTGGGGGAAATCACTAAAAGCCGTCAGAGACCCAAGAAAGTGGCATTGTTCCCTCTCTGACCTTTCCCAAGCATATTGTGCCACAACGCAGTGACATGGGCTGTCCTGCCCAGGTGAATACCTAAGGCTCCTCCCCTTACAATGTAACAGGTGTGCCAAGACAAAGAGATATGGCTCAAATTAAAGAACAGATCAAAACTCCAGAAAAAACAACTAGTGACAAAGAGATAGCCAACCTATCAGATGCAGACTTCAAACACTAGTAATCAGGATGTTCACAGGGATGGTTGAGTGTGGTCACAAAATAGAGAAAAAGGTGAAAGCTATCCAAAGTGAAATAAAGAAAAATATACAAAGGAAGTGAAGGGAAGGAAACCAGGACTCAAATCAACCATTTGGAGCAAAAGGAAGAAATAAACATTCATCCAGAACAGAATTAAGAAACAAGAATTCAAAAAAGTGAGAAAAGGCTGAGGAAACTCCAGGACAACTTTAAACGTTCCAACATCGGAATCATAGGGGTGCCAGAAGGAGAAGAGGAAGACCAAGAAATTGAAAACTTATTTGAAAACATAATGAAGGAGAACTTCCCCAACCTGGCAAAGCAAATAGACTTCCAGGAAGTCCAGGAAGCTCAAAGAGTCCCAAACAAGTTGGACCCGAGGAAGCACACACCAAGGAACATCATAATCACATTACACAAGATTAAAGATAAGGAGAGAATCTTAAAAGCAGCAAAAGAAAAGGAGAAAGTTACCTACAAAGGAGTTCCCATTAGACTATTAGCTGATTTCTCAGAAGAAATCTTGCAAGCAAGAAGGGGCTGGAAAGAAGTATTTGAAGTCATGAAAGGCAAGAACCCACATCCAAAATTACTCTACCCAGCAAAGCTATCATTTAGAATGGAAGGGCAGATAAAGTTCTTCCCAGATAAGGTCAAGTTAAAGGAGTTCATCATCACAAAGCCCTTATTATGTGAAATGTTAAAGGGACTTATCCAAGAAAAAGAAGAAGATCAAAACTATGAGCTGTAAAATGACAATAAACAACTATCAACAACTGAACCTTAAAAAAAAACAGATAAAAACAAACCAAGCAAACAACTAGAACAGGAACAGAATCACAGAAATGGAGATCATGTGGAGGGTTATCAAAGGAAGGGGCAGGGGGGAGAATAGGGGGAAAGGTACAGGGAATAAGAAGCATAAGTGGTAGGTACAAAATAGACAGAGAGAGGTTAGACAGAGAATAGTGTAGGAAGTGTAGAAGCCAAAGAACTTATATGTATGACCCATGGACATGAACTAAGGTGGAGGAATGCTGGTGGGAGGCAGGGTGCAGGGTGGAAGGGAACAAAGGCAAGAAGAAAAATGGGACAACTGTAATAGCATAATCAATAAAATATACTTTAAAAAAGGTAGGGGTGCATGTGGGGCTGAAGTGGAGTGGTTGATGATTTATATAAGAAACAAACTTCCAGTTCTTCTCCACTACCCCACAGAGCTAGGCTAGTACCCTCCTCTTCCCCAAGGGTAGACTAGAAGCTTATCTTCTGGAGAGGCTGAAGAAGGACTCTAGACTTGGGGACACCAGGTACAGCGGAGGGAGTGGATATTTTCCCCAAAATAGAGGATTAATCAAATTCGGCTTACCTAATAATAAACCCTCTAGCCACTCAGCTTGAGGTACACTGCTAACCTTCTTTGTTACCACCTCTCCCCAAGCAGGAGATTAAAGGATTTCTATCTGGTAAAACTGATCTGGCCAAGAGAACAGAGCCACAGATACTGACAGTGGGGGTCCCCAATGAAAAACCTAGCTAGCTCACTTCACAGGAAAGTCTACCAGTTGACAAGCACATTCTCACTCTTCTACTCATATTTTCAGTGCTTTATTCTTAAATATAAATAGATGGCCATAAATCATCAGACATTGAGGAGAGCTGCTAACACAAAAGATTAAAACCAGTACAAACAAATAATTTTGTGTATTTTAAAAAATAACTTAAAACCTAAATTGAATGAAAACAATGCAAGAAACAAGGACTCATTAAAACTATAAATGAAATCCTGTGAAAGATAAGGGAAGTTATTGAATTCATAAATAAAAATAAAATTTTATTTCTTTTTTGATAAATAAAAATAACTCAGGGAAAATATGGTAGAAGTGTAATTGGACTTCTCAACAGTATCACTGAAAGGTAGAATATGGTGAAGAAATGCTTTCAAATTCTAAAGGATACATAATTTTTAACATATTCCATACCCAGCCAAACTGTCACCAAGTTTGAAGATAGAATAAGGGTATTATCAGACAGATGATATTTCAAAATTTTTGCTTATTAGGCTCTGTTTCTTGTAAAGCTATTGGAGGATGTAGACCACTAAAGTAAGAATAAAACAAAAAAGAAGAAAAAAAGTTAGAGGACCCAAAAATAAGAAGATTCAATACAAGAGGTAAAGAAAGAGGATTATAGTAAAGGGAGATTCCTAGTTGGCAGCTGGTCAGTGTCCATAGAAGAGCAAGAAGTGAGAGAAGAAATGAACGTAATAATTATCAGATATATTTCAACTGAGGAAAGTTTTATACTTCTGGTTGAGCATTTAGGAATCAACTAGTTATAGATATATAGAAAGCTCAGCAAGTGGGAAAAATCATAATTTAAAAGTTGTCAATTCTAGGAAAAACAAAAATAGTTGAATAAGAAAGGAAATCTAATCATAATACACTAAGGACTCATCTGTGAATACTTGCATAGTTATAATCATGTAAACACTGAATGTTGATCAAGCAACAAAGAGCTAAAATGTAACTATTGGGAAGGTGGGGGAGTGCAAGTGTATTGGGGGAGCAGGGGCACCAAAGAGTCAAAGTTCATCTTCTATCATAAGATTATAGGTAAAATAAAAAATGCAGTAATGGCTATCAAAGCATGTTATTTAGAACTAAGAAAGTAAATGTCAAAAGTGTTCTGAGTGGTCGCCTCTGTGGAGTGGGAATCAGTGCTGGCAAGGCAACATAAGCCTTTGGTTTATTTGTTTTTTTTAACTATATAAATATATAATTTGATAATTAAATGTTTAGGAAAAAAATTAGAAAACTATACTCCAAAGCATTGCCATAGGGTTATTTCGTGTTAACTGTTTTAAGTTGATGGGGACAACTAAAAAAATTCGGTAGAGGATGGGGAGAGGAGAGCTATGAAGATGCTTTATAAGTAAATCTGGTGCTTGGTTGACCGTGTGGGGTAAGGGACAAGGGAAAGAATCAAGGAACCCTGAAAATATCTAGCAAGTATATCTGGTAGTGGTGTTAAAGAAAGGAAATTACAATGAAAAAAAAATGTTGTCCAGACCCCCATCACATTTTTTCACAGCACCTTATGGTTTCCTTCATAGCACTTACCTCAGTTTCGATCACAAGTTTATTTGAATGGTTAGTTAATATCTGCCTCCCACCACAAATAAGGTCCAGTAAGGGCTGATCTAGGACTGCTTTGTTTTCTGTTGTCATTCCAGTGCCCAACAACATCAGGCACATAGTAGGCATTCAATTAATATTAATGATAAGTCATTTTACTCATTACTCCTCATGGCTCTAATCCAAACAATCTGGTAAACTAATGCAAGTTGCCACATTGTCAGTTCAGAGAGGGCGAAAATGGATGGGTTGGCTTCTTCTACAGATCTACAGAAATCAGCAATTAAACAGATTTAACCAGAGAAATTAGAAGTGCACTCTACTTCATAAATAGGCTCAGTTCTTCCCTTGTCCTAACAGGGCACAGCTAAAGAGAGCTGTGGTTGCCCTCACTGATGTGGCTCAGTCAGTTGGAGCATCGTCCCGTTCACTGAAAGGCTGTAGGTTTCCCTGGGAACCCTGATTCCCAGTCAGGGCATATACCAGGGTTGCAGGTTCTATCCCAGGTTGCAAGGCCAAGAGAAGCAACGAATCAGTGTTTCCCTCTCACATTGATATTTCTCTCTCTCTTTCTTAAATATGTCCTCAGATGAAGATTGAAAAGTAATAATAATAAAGTCAGCTGTGGTTGTATAACATGTCTTTTCAGCCTATAATTAGGTACATTTGGAGAGACTAGGGCCTCTGAGCCATCTTTATGCATTCGTTCCCAACAGAAAGAGAATAGCTGTCAAAATCTCCAAATGTGCTTTGTAAATCTGAGCAAAGTTCACTGTGATGGGAGGTTTCCTCATATGTGGGGCTTTAACAGCTGGGTGGGCACCTCGCAACAGTTACAACTGTCCTGAGGGTGACCCAGAGGTTATCACTGTAGGCCAGAGGTGGACCCCATGCCCGCATCAGCCCCCCAAAAGTTGTCCCAAATAAACATGTAATCCAGGCAAAACCAGCATGTGTCCTATACATGCAGCCTGAAGTGGGAAAGATGTAGAATGTGCACCCTGGCCCACAGCCCCACTTTCAGCCACACCACCACACTGAGTGCCACCTACATAGAGATTCTGGAGCCTCCATTGCTATTATCTTATCCTTTGATAAGAATTCAAATACCTTGTGATAAAAAGGAAAAAACCTTTCTCCATTTAATGAGTTTTCTCTTGAAAATATCAGCCAGGCCTCTGCTAAGATGTCTACTTTCTATCTCAAATGATTTCTTAGATTTTGAATCTAGTTGAGCTGAACTGATTCTGAGCCCATGAAATAGCAGCCAAGATTCAGGAACAGATTTAACACCCTCTATCCTCATTCCTAGGGCTCTGACCGGAGGATCAAGTGTTGGTTGTGGTGAGAGTCTGCCAAGTGACAGCCTAGGGCACCCCCACCGTGTTTGTGTAGGGCTTGAAAGTCCAGGGCCTAGCACTTGTCCTTCTCCCTAGACTCCTTCACTAACTGAGAAGGTACTGAAGATGGCCCAGCAACCCTGCTCCTTTCACTTACAGCACTAAGTGGTCATATATGGTACACATCAGCAGTGACCATGGGAAGGACTCATGTTAGAATGCAGCTGGATCTGAACTCATTCTGTGCACATAACAATGCACAAGGGCCTAAGGAGCAGAGCCACATGTTAAAGGAGTCTGTCCTGGGCTGCCTCCCATACACCCTGTCCACAGCAAGCACTGCGTAACTGTGGCCACTGGAGTCACCATTAGAACTGCAAACTGGAGAGGAAGGGAGGAGGTATCAGGATCCCACACCTCATTTACTATTCTTTGTTCCCTACTGCCTAGGCCATAACAGGGATGGCTATTGACAACCACCTGCTGGGGCTACGGGAGCTGGCCCGGGAAATGTGCAAGGAACTACCTGAGATATTCACGGATGAAACATACTTGATGAGCAATCAATTTGTCCTCTCCACCAGCCAGGTACAGCCCTACTGTGGTCGTCGCCCAAGAAGCCACTTTGTGTAACCAGTGGGCTTTCTGTAGAGCTCAGTGAAGATAGCCCACTGGTTGGATTTAGGAAAATCCTGTATCTACATCTCATGAGCTCTGTAACCTGCAAAATGACCTAAATGGTCAGAGCACTGGTTTTCATCTTCTAAATGGGAGTAATCACAGACATGACCTTAGTAGAAGCGGACAGGACAGGAAAGCACCCATCCTGGTGCCCTAAGCATTACGCTTACTCTCTTTCAATGTTATCTCTGAAGTCTGACAGGCCTAGAATGAAGTCTTGACTCAACTACATGCAATGATGTGGGTAGAAAGCCCAGCCCAGTGCCTGGTATGGACAGAGCCCTCCAAGCAGGCCACAGCCATTATTACAAGGGGCCGGTGGCCAACAGTAGGTGATTGGCTGCCAGCCCAGCATCTAACCAGCACCACAGGCTTGTTCTGTTGGAGGACCACTGTCACAAAGACAGAATGAAATTCATTAGAGAAAGGCACCAGTTTAGGAAAGAAAGTACCCCCAACCTCCCGATATGTCAGTTTCCTAAACTCCACCTCATCTGTGAAAGGCTGGACATGGGCAATAAAAGGAGCTCATAAAGTTGTGTTTGAGGATAAAAGTCCTCTCAGTAATTTGATTTTCTTATTACTGCAGTGAGCTCACAAATGTGACTAAATGGGGGCAGAATACAACATAAATTCTTCAGGAAACCATCCATGGGCAAAAACTGCTTTGGAATGGCTTTATGGCCTTTGGCTGTTGCATGGCAAATTTATCTGACAATGAGGTGACTCTATTAGCAAGACTAATGGTTTGTTCTGCCCCATTAAAACAGCCAGTGTCATTTCTGAAGGCCCAAGTACACAGTGCCAGAAACCTATGGGTTTAAAACAAACCTACCCTGCATCTGACCCAAAATGTGTTCTATTTTCTCCCTAAGACCAGCTAATAAATTGGAGTGTGGTGGCTTGGGGTTTTGTTTTGTTTTTGTTTTTTTTTTTTCCAACTAGAAATGAACATTTATGACTTAAATGCCTTCAGAAACAATTTTCTGGGTTTGTGATCTGGATTACAAAATATCAGTGCTCTGAATTCAAAACATATTAGGTACATAACTAAAACTCCAACTGATGGCAAACTTTGAAATACCCAGTGCTGGGTAATTGTGCATGACCAGACTATGGGGAGAAAAATCAGACCAACCAGGCAATGCTGACAGTAATTAAGGATATGGGGGAAATTGACAGAGGAGACAGGCCAGATTTCCTCCAGTTCATAAATTACTCCCTTTGGGAAGACATTGAACCATTGGGTGTCACCAGGGTACCATTTAGTAAATTACTTTGATTGCCTCGGTGCCTCAAATGGCCCCCAGGTGAAGGAGAGACTCAGCTGAGACCCAGAAGCAGGTGAATTTGGGAACTTCTGACTCCACAAGAAGAGCAGATTTCACACCAGGGAATGGCTTACGGCCCTCTTCTCCTCATATCGTGCAGTTAGATGGGTTTGTCGTTATGATTCTGGGTGTGGCCATCTATGCTGAAGCTGTCAGTTGATTTGGTTAATTCAGTCAAATGCCCAGTAGAAAATAGTCAGAGAAGCAAATACTCCATTGAGGCCCCCGGGTTGTTAGAACGTACTTCATTCTGCAGGCTCACATGTTGCATTTCAAAACAATCAGCTCCTGACCTGTCCTCTCCTGCAGGTGCCCACAACCATGGAGATGTTTTGCTGTTATGGGCCGGTGGTGCCTGAAGGGTATGGTGCCTGCTACAACCCCCAGCCTGAAAGCATCCTTTTCTGCATCTCAAGCTTCCACAGCTGCAAAGAAACCTCTTCTCCCAAGTTTGTGAAAGCTGTGAAAGAAAGCCTGACTGAAATGAAAGACCTCTGCAGTCTGCCTCAGTCTGCTGCAGGCAAACCACTGGTGGCAGAAGAAAAAGCAAACAGGCCCAGCCAGTGCCACCAACCTTGACTCCTACCACTGCATATCACCTCCCCAAACCCAGCATTCTGCAGCTGCCAGATCCTGCTGAACCCCTGCTTTCAACTCTCACCCTAGCTTTCTGCAGCTCCCCTGTCCCCAGGGCCAAACACACAGACCACAGAGGGGCGTCACACAAAGTTGAGTGTTTGGAGGAAAGTGTCTCTCGTTAGGCATAGAATCGTCATTGGTTGCAGAGCTGTCCTCTGGCCTGTGCACTGATAAAACTGGTGCTGAGGAAATCAGACCAGCCCAGATCAGAAGTGGCCTGGGTGAACTGTGGAAATGCACACTGAAATGCACCCTTCACTGCCTCAGAAGCTTAATGTTGGTATTTGCTTCCCCCAAAGGACCTAGCATGTCTAGGTCACATTTTTGCCAAACTGAAGAATGAGTCACCTTATTAAGTGCAATGTCCTTAATGGATCATGAGGAAAGAGGCTAACTCCAGGTCATCACCTCTTTTCTTTTGGGGAGGAGTAGGGGGATTTGTTTTTAGATTCAAACAGTCTAATCATTCATAGTGGCCTATACTGAGCCATACAGTTCTGTCAGCTCTTATTCCCCTACATACACAGAGCCCAAGTTAATTTAAAATACAATGACCTGGATCCACAAATGCATTTCACCTTTCGCCTCCCAGGGACAGCTTTCAACTGAACTCATAAAGTCTGATCTGGCTATTTTGGAAGGGGAAAGAAAAAACTGTCTGTCATTGCCCTGGAGTACTTGCTGTTCCCTGCTTCCCCAGGGGCCTCAGGGACCATCCCTGTTGAATAAACAGTGTAGCCCAGAGCAAGCAGTGGAGATGGAGGGAGGACCAGTACACTTCCCCAAGGAACCTGCCACTTCTGTTTTTCTGGCTTCTTTCTTACACCCATTCACACAAAAAAGTGCCCCATAGGTGATCTGCCTTTTAGAGGAGAGGAGAGAGGGTTACACTGAGAGTTTTCTGTTGTTGTTGATTTGTTTTATTTATCTTTAAGAGATGCTTTTAAGAAAATGGTTGTGATATTAATTTCAGGAAATGATCTCAGTGGCCCAAGCAGGACATCCTTGGACAGATAGGTGGGTTTCTTTATGTGAGGGATGTTGTCCAGGAATTAGGACTTAAACCTACATGGAGGAGCCCAGAGCAGGACTCTTCTATGGCCTTAGGGGCTAAGGGATAGCTGGCCAGGAGGAGGTACAGCCACGTCCAGAGCCAACCCTGATGGAGGGCAGACAGTCCACAGAACCAGAGTTGGAATTGTTCTGAGAGGCTGTGATTGTAGATGAAATCTTCCCACTGGGGCATGTTTTTATGGGAAATCTAAAAGGACAAAGGAGTAGGAAAGCAGCCAGAAAAATCAAATGGCACATAGCTGAGGCCGCCTGTCTCTGACCAGAGGGACTGCAGAGTTCAGTTCTCATCACTGCAAGTTTCTAGGTGGGAGTGGGGGGAGTCCTGAAAAACTCATCCCCCCTCCCACTCCACCCCCACCATTCTGCTATGCTCTGTGACATTCTGAGCACTCCACTCTGTCCCAGGGACCCTGTACCTTTCCCTTCCTTGGGCCACTGTGCATGCTGCCTGAACTTTGACCTGTTTTGAAGCAGGCAGAGTAGAGACAGGAGCAGGCATTTTGACCTTTGCTTAGCTCTTCAAAAATATATGCAGTCCCAAGCAATCAATTCCTTGAGACCCTGATTTTAGATTGTGGACTTCTATTGAATAATCCTGGAGATTCCGACCCTGCCCATCAAAGTCATTGGTCTGTAGGTCCTTGCTCTGGCTCTCAGATTTCCATCTTCCTGCTTCACTTGGGAAGTGGCAGCCGAAGAGTCTTGAGAATATCTGGGAACTGCTGTCCACCTGACATAAGTTGACCCAAAGCCATCTGTCTGTCCTCACCCAATGACCGTAACGCAGCCCTGAGTTCTTTTCTGGTTCCCTCCAGGGATTTCTGGGCAGGTAGAGAGCTCTGGGTTTGGGGTCAGGGAGCCCTGCTGACTTCGGCTAAGAGACTCATCAGATGGGGACAAGAATGCCCCAACCTTGTGAGGCTTGAGGATTGCCTCACATGAGTAAAGGTCTTGCACAAACAGATAGGCACTGGTGCCCACTGTCAGGATGTTGTTTCCCCAGTGGGTACCATGTCGAGTGGTCTTTATTTCAAACATTTTATACCAATTTGGCAGAACCAAACTCACATCTGCCATTTCATGAACATAGGAAAAGGAAACTGACTCTGTACATTCAGATATTAACCATGATTGTGAGAGTTTTGAGAAGTTTGATGGTGACATCTGATAGGAGGGATACCTCCTTTCTTAGAGGAAGGGGCTGGAAGCTGGTCTTCCCCCTCCATGCACAGGTGGGTGCACAGAGTCTTTATGCAAAAATGACACTGAGCCATGGCCGTGGGCACCTCTGTGGGGACCCTAGTAAAGGAGACTGTCCCCAAAGAGATGGAAAATGAAACTTGAGACAGTCATTTTTGGGATAGTGCTGCATAATAAAAATGTATATGGCCACCTTACAATACTGCTATGTTGCCAAAATATATAGTTATTTGAGTTCTATTTTTATAAAATAGTTTAAGATTTATGGCAATATGTACATGAGCATTTATAGCCATTCCATTCTAAGTTATAGATTTGTGCTTTAAAGAAATATACATATATGACTGTATATTAAAAACACTATATTCAAATTATTTAAAGACTGTAAGTCTATATTCAATAAAAAGTAATGCCAAGAAACGTGATGTTGGCCATTGTTTCTACCCAGAAATACTATTAAAATTTTGGTATAGATTCTGCGATCTGGGTCAACAATTCATTTTCCTTTATCTGAGATGAGTTAGCAGCAGTGGTGGATGTCTTTAGATACAGGGACCAAAGGAGAAAGGGTAGGAAAGAACAGTGAATCTCTAGTTTGTAGTACACCACCATGGGGTGGGGGTGAGGGGCAGAGAGTCTTCACAGTGTGTTTACGATGAGGTTGGCAGAAAGCTGGGTGTAGATTTGGGTATCTCCATTTAAGCCTGTACAAACATTCAGAGCAAGAATGGAGTGGAGGGAAAAGCACCAGACTCAGAGGGGGGATGCCTAAAATATGAACCCAGCTCCACCTCTAACTTAACCATGGACTTTTGGGATGTTATTTCACCTGTCTAACCTTCAGTTTACTCATCTGTAAAATGTGGATGCTGATATCAGCACTACGCACTTCCAGGGTTGTGGTGAGATGACATAAGATGGTCATTTATGAAGATATAGGAAGTTATATTTAAAAAACTAGCATTCTTTTTTTTCAAATAATTACTTTAAATTTTTTTAAAGATTTTATTTATTTATTTTTTAGAGAGAGGGGAAGGGAGGGAGACAGGGAGGGAGACAGAGAGGGAGAGAAACAGCAATGTATGTTTGCCTCTCACATGGCCCTCACTGGGGACCCAGCCCGCAACCCAGGCGTGTGCCCTGACGGGGAATC
>PVJI01014261.1:7411-44927 GCA_004026765.1 Micronycteris hirsuta
TAGCAACTAGCTGAATACAAAGGCTAAGTCATCGGTCACTCCCTTGAGAACAAGTCCTTCTTCTTGCGTGATCTGGCTTCGGCCCCAGGATGTCTTGTTCTCATAGAATGACCTTGCAGCGGAACACTGATTATCAAGCACATACTCTTCCCAGGGTTGAGAAGCAGTCAAGGCCCGAGGAGTTGTCAAGGCCGGAAACTAGGCCTAGTCACCACACCTGCGGTGCCAGACCCTATCCACGACCCTATAAGACCCTCCTGGGCTACTACACTACTATTCACGAGGGAAATGAAAATCAAAACCATAATAAGCTACCACTTTATACCCATTAGGGGCTATTAAAAGTGTTGATGAGGGTGTGGAGAAATTGGAACCCTTATGCACTATTGGTGAATATGTGAAATGGTATAAGCCACAGTGGAGGTTCCTCAAAAAATTTAACATAGGATTACTATAGGACCCAGCAATTCCTCCTCTGAGTATATATCCAAAACAATTGAGTACAAGGACTTGAACAGATATTTGCACATATATGTTTATAGAAGCGTTATTCAAGATGGTCAAAAGTTGGAAACGACCCAGTGTTTATTCATGGATAAGTGGATAAATAAAATGTAGTATATACATATAATAAGATATTAATCTTATAAAGGAAGAGAATTCTCATACATGCTACAATATAGATAAATCTTGAAGACATTGTGCCAAGTGATGTAATTTCGTCACAAAAGGACAACTAGTGTATTTTACTTTTATGAGGTCCCTTGAGTAGTCAAATTTATAGGGAAAGAAAATAGAATGGTGATTGTCAGGGGCTGGTGGGAAAGGAGAATGGGGAGTTATTTTTTAGTGGATACAGTTTCTGTTTTGGAGATGGATGGTGGTGATTATTGCACAACACTGTGCCACTGTACTGTATACTTGAAACTGGTTAAGGTGGTAAATTTTATGTTATCTATCCTTTATCAAAATAAAAAAAATAGCTAAAGAAAAAAATTAAAAAATGAAAAAGCTTCATTTAAACTACAAGGCTTACTATGTAAGAACATATACCATAACAGTAGCATAGTTACAACCAAGAGAAAATGTTGTTTTACTATATCTTGGATAGTGGTCTCCAAATACAAATATTTGTTGACTAGGCATTGAATGTAATAAAACACTTCTTTGTTCAAGAATACATTATTCCAAGGGTTTTACTTTTTATTTCTTTTTAATCTGATAAAATTAGTGCATAAGTATTAGCATTCAGCTGTAATTTGCTTTGTTGAGCAAACTCAAAAAAATTCTGGAAGCTTTGGCTAGAAAGAAATGATAAGTATTTATTCAAGGGTCTGAGAGTTTGCAAAGGGAAAACAGGTAGTCAAAAACTCAGAAGTGTTTCAAAGAAGAAAGAAAAGTTAAGCATTCTTATAGTAAAAAGTACATTTTTGTGAAGAATCAGTCCTGCATTCATAGCCTCTGGATTGGTCTAAAATGGTAATCCTCTAGATGACCACTAATCTGCATAATGGATGTCAGGTAGTCTGGATATGTAAACATTCTTTCCTTAGTTCTTTAGGGGCTAATCAAAGGATTATCTGCAGGTTTGTTCTATATCCAGGCATTAATACAAGACTAGAAAATTCAAAAGTTTAAGTTCCCAGGCTAGTTAAAGGGAGAATAGAATCTTTTCCTCATGACTTAACCTACTTGATATTATTAATTTATCAGTGTGACTATAGTGATTCCATGTTATTTCTTCACTCTATTCCTCAGCTTAGTACTAAATATTAACCAATATTCTACTTTTTTGGTCAAAATTCTATTCTGCATATTAATCTTACATCTTAAGATTATATTTTCATCATTCTGTTGAGAATATTTTATTATTCCTAACATTGTATATAGGAAATACTCAAAGGATCAAGGGACATATTTATTCATTAAATGATAATTTCTGAAGAGAAGAACTGCCTGTTAGAATAAATAGTTATAATCATGAGAGCTCTATGAGCATTGCTGATTTTACTTCAAAATAAAGATATTATAATTACTAAAAATGTTCAGTTTGACAAATAAAATTTTATGGTCCCAAATATTTCTAAGAGGGCACATTTCTCCCACTCCAGATAGAAATTTCAGTCATGTTTCTTGCAGCTCTCCAAGGAAAGCCAAAAGGGGAGTATGGGACATGCTTTCACCTAAGTGCTTCTGCCCTCTAATATTTTTAGCATTTCAGATCTGGTCTGTCATTTGCACTTGAACTATTTATTACATCTGGAGGCCATGGGGCTTACTGGACATAAGTTATTTATTTTTTTAAATTTCCTTTTAACACTAAGTCTATATAACGGCTTATCTCATGGAGAAGAGAGCGCTGGAATAGGTCAGACTCTGTTACTATAGCAAGCTCAAATTGTGTGAGACAGTTTTGATCATCTGCCACAGAGTGTTGCTTGCAACGGACATAAGTTATTTGGTCTCTCTTTTTCATTATATTGAGTCATGCAGTATAGAAAACAACCAAAACCAATTGAAAAGCCTAGAACCATAGACTATGTGACCTAGACACTTCTCAGTTGAAAATAGAAGGGAAAAAAGGGAAAAGGCAAAGAAAGAATCTCAGATTGTGAGATACAGTTGTGGAGAGGCAAATGTTAAAATATAGTTACTTTTCATGCCTCTCCCACCCTTCCATCTCCAGCAATCACATTCCCAGCATTATACTGGATTCCTTGCAATTCCTCAATTCAGTTATTTAGAGTAGGTGCCTTGAAAGGCCTATGGGCCAAATTTGACTAGATGTTTACTTTTGAAAATAAAGTTTTATTGGAGTACAGTCATGCCCATTTGTTTACATATTGTCAATGGCTACTTTTGCATTGCAACAGTATAGTTGAGTAGTTGCAAAAGAAGCCTCCAAAACTCACAAAGCCTAAAATATTTACTATCTAGCACTTGACAGAAGTTTATAGCAGTTAGTAGTTGTGGCCACAAGATGGAGAGAAAAAAGTACTTTATTTGTTGACTTGGGATAGAGAATGCATTATGATGTAAAAGCCAGGTATCTGAGTTGTGTGTCTACATTCTCAATACTGAAAACAATTCTCCACAATTAAAATGATTACAGATGTAACAAGAAATGGAATTAAGAAAAAATTTACATGTGGTTTGGCTATAGAACATAATATCTAATTTATTGAGTGTTTATTATCTGTTAGGTACTGTGCTAAGCATTTATGATGTATTGTCTCATGAAATAATATATAATTGGAATAATTTACATTTATACATCTTATGATATCGGTAGTAATTGCTTACCAGTTATAAATATGGAGCATAATTAAAAGCTCTCAACAAGGGTTTATGAGTATTATAGTACCGTGTGACCACAGGGAGGTCATACTGGATTGAGTTTAAATATCCTCGTCTCTAAGGTGGGAATAAATTTGCCCTACTTAACTTCTAGGTTGCTAGTGAGTCTGAGATGTAATTCATAGAAGTTCCATCACAACTGTAAATGATTCTATGGATATTAAAGACATAAGTCATTAAATGTTTCAGATTCTGATGTGTAAATTTTATATTAGGTGAAATACTAGTCATACCTGAAAATCTTTCTCATGACACTGTAACAGAGGACCTGAGTTGAATTCACAGTTTTTTTTCTTTTTTTAAAGATTTTATTTAATTATTTATATTTTAAAATTTTTCATTCATTTAAAAAAATTGTTGTTCAATTACAGTTGTCCCCATTCCCCCCCTACTCTCCCCTGCCCTTCCCATCCCCACCTTTCAAATTCAGTCCTCTCTCCTGCCCCCACCCATTGTCTTTGTCCATGAGTCTTGACCCATCCCCTTCTTTTCCCCATTATCCCCCTCCCTGGTCCCCTCTGGTCACTGTCAGATTGTTCTTTATTTCTATGTCACTGGTTTTATTTTGCTTACTTGTTTGTTTTGTGGATTAGGTTCTATTTATAGGTGAGATCATATGGTATCTGTCTTTCACCGCCTGGCTTATGTCACTTAGCATAATATTCTCTCTAGTTCCATCCATGCTGTTGCAAAAGGTAGGAGTTCCTTCTTTCTTTCTGCTGTGTAGTGTTGTGTTGCATAAATGTACCACAGTGTTTTGATCCACTCATTTACTGATGGGCACTTAGGCTATTTCCAGGACTTGGCTGCTATGAACATTGGGGTGCATAGGTTATTTTGAATTGGTGTTTCAGGAGTCTTAGGGCATAATCTCAGCAGTGGAATCACCAGGTCAAATGGCAGTTCCATTTTTAGTTTTTTGAGGAAATACCATACTGTTTTCCACAGTGGCTTCACCACTCTGCATTCCCCACAACAATGTACTAAGGTTCCATTTTGCCACATCCTCGCCTGCATTTGTTGTTTGTTGATTTGTTTATGATGGCCCTTCTGACTGGTGTGAGGTGGTATCTCATTGTGGTTTTAATTTGCATCTCTCTGATGCATAGTGATGTGGAGTATCCTTTCATATGTCCCTGGGCCCTCTGTATGTCCTCCTTGGAGAAGTGTCTGTTCAGGTTTTTTGCCCATTTTTTCATTGGATTGTTTGTCTTAGTGGAGTGGAGTCATATAAGTTCTCTATATATTTTGGAGATCAAACTCTTGTCCAAGGTATCACTGGCAAATATTTTCCCTCACAGTTGGTTCCCTTTTCATTTTGCTAATGTTTTCTTTAGCTGTGCAGAAGCTTTTTATTTTGATGAAGTCTCATTTGTTCATTTTTTCCTTTATGTCTCTTGCCCTAGGGGAACATATTGGTGGAAATATTGCTGCATGGAATATCTGAAATTTTCCTGCTTATATTCTCCTCTATGACTTTTATGGCGTTATGACTTATATTTAAGCCTTTTATCTATATTATCCATCTTTGTGTATAGTGTAAGTTGGTGGTCTAGGTTCACTTTTTTTGTATGTAGCTATCCAAATCTCCCAACACCATTTATTGAAGAGTCTATTTTTTATTCCATTTTATGCTCCTTCCAATTTTTTTCAAATACTAATTGACCACAGAGACATGGGTATCTTTTTGGGCTCTTTATTCTGTTCCACTGATCTATGTGTCAGTCCTTATGATAGTACCAGACTGTTTTGATTACAGTGGACTTGCAGTATAGTTTGATATCAGGTATTGTGATTCCTCCTACTTCATTCTTCCTACTCAAAATTGCTGAGGCTATTCTATTAGAGTAAACCCGAAGTTGGCAATGTGGCATTATTGATGTCTTCGTTAAATGTATATCTCAAGCACTTGTTGATGCAATTGGGGTTTACATTGTAGTGCTATCATGATAATAGTAATTATTGAACACATTAAATATTAGGCACTATCATTTTACGGGTATTAATTGATATAACTTTTACAACAGCCCCTCAGGATAACTTCAATAATCATTCATAATTTTTGAATGAGAGAACTGAAGCACAAAAAGCTTAAATCACTTGTCCAGGATGGCTCTGCCAGTAAGCAATATAGCCTGACTTTCAATGAGACAGTCTCACTCAGTCCTGCCTTTACCACAATGTACTGTTTGTTCTTCTGTGAGGAGATGAAGCTTAAAGAGGTGAGTTACATGTCTACACTTCAAACATTTGTCCAAACTAATCCTGTTTGAATTGTTTTTAGTAGACATTTCTAAACTTTAGGCATTTGTAAGGCACAGGTGTAGGTTTTCCCATTTTTGTATTTCCATGGTCATTTCTGTCAAGATTGGGAAAAATAATTCTGATTCCAGAGCTCGCTATCTTTGACTGGAAATCCACTGGAAATTTTTAAATAAGTATGCGATCTTTACCTCTTTGTGTGTCAGAACTGTGGACTGGGAACAGTGAGTTGGGGTTATGGTGATATTTTTCATTTCATTGTGGGTCTAAAATAAGACATAGTTAAAGTAGAAACACTTAATCAAGAGTAGGGAATGTGTATATCTATGAGATAATTCAGAGGTAAAATTGATAGGTCTTGATGATGTGGGATGTGAGGTAAAGGACTGAGAAAGATCCCCAAAGTTTCTAGCAGGGGCACATATTTTAGGTCTATCAAAATTAGTGATGTCTCTTTTTTCTTGGCAATATTATACTCTGATATTTTAAATCACAGTGATGCAGAACTTTTAGGATAATAACAAACAATGACTGGTCAAAGGGTTTATGTGTCATTTATTTCTTATCAAATGCAAATATTTAGAGATAGTCTGAAGGTTTGGCACTTCTGTGCTATGAAAGGTTCTGTATTTTGGAGCTGATATTTCCCTAGTAGTAAGTAGATGTACATGACTGCAACTCACAGCCCAGGCCTTTTAGGAAATACTTGGCTATAATTACCTTTTGTAGGATGTGGATGAACTCCTTTCCACAGAGCTCTCCTGCTCACCATGGATGAGAATTAATCATCCTGAACACAATCTGTTGTTTTGGCAGGAGAGGGGGTGGCTATTCCCTCTAGGGGGAATGCCCCAAGCCCTTCTCCCGAACAGCCTTTATTGAGTTTAGCTTGCATAGGGATGCATATCAAAGAAAGGAGATGTGGTTTACAGATAACATTTCTGGGATCATGAGGGTCCTTTTGAGTCAGGGTCTGGTATACAGGGTGACTCCAGTTGGCCATAAAACCTGGGGAAACAAACTCATTTTGTGCTTGGACCCTAAACATTTAGTATGCATAGCTTGAGGACATTCTTAACAAAGCAGGTTTCACAGGATTTAATGCATTCTTTCTCAGGTCTGATTGCTCCTGGAAACTGCCATTCCCGCACAGGGCTGCAGCCCCCTTCGGCATTGTTTCAGGCCTGAATCAGGCGGGGAAGCTAGGCAGCCCAGAGATTAGGAGACTTTTTACAGATAGAGTGAGGACTCAGTCTGTGACAAAGCCTAGAGGTGAGGGTCTTTTCTTCCTCCTCTACAATCCCCTAGTCCTTCCCTGATGGCCCCTTTGTGACTGTGCCTGTCTTAGGTTGTTCCTTCTTTGAGGGATCTTACCCATCACTGACTATCCAGCCATCCTCCAGGGGCCAAGCAGGGTGAAGTAAAGGGGTAAGAGGCTGTGCTCCTGCTGAGAGAATATGTTTTGTCTCCTTAGTGGCTTATGGTCCCAAGGTCCCCTAGCCATGGGGCCTTTTTTTGCCTGTGGGGGAGGTTACAGCTCCTGAAACCAGGCAGGATGGTTCCCAACAGTAGGACAGAGATTTGACAAAGTTTTCTTACAGTATAGGTGGCAAACACAAGGCCTGCGGGCCAAATCTGGCCCTCCACCTTGTTTTACATGGCTCGCCACCTTGTTTCTATCAGGCGGCAGCCCCAAGCTGTCACTTAACTATTAAGGAGTAGTTACATTTATGCAGTCCTAAAATTACATTCAGCCCTTTGAAGAGAACTGCGAGGCTGATGTGGCCCCTGGTAAAGATGAGTTTAACACCCCTGTCTTACAGCTTTCATCCACAGGTGAAGGCCTGTTCTACTTCCTTCACTTGTTTTGAGAAACACGTGTTTTTAAAAAAGGATTTCAATGTTTGTTTGTTTTTTTTCTGTTTGGTCTTGTTGCAGATACATAGATAGCTTACAAGAAAGCATGAAGGAACATGGCTAGCAAGAAGGAAAAAGGGACTATGGGGCAGCTAGGTGGTTCAGGCCATGTAAGGATGTTCTTGGTGGAGTTTTCTTTTTCAGGCTGACTGTCTACTGGGAGGCTGGTATTACCTCTCTCTCAGTTTTAGATTGAATGACAAATTGTTTATAGAATCTATTATATATACGAATTTAGCAGGGGTTTGCTGCACTGAGGTTTTTAGTCTCCTCCCTTAACTTCCTGATACTATGATTAGGCTAGGACCACAGATAGTATATGAGGTCTGCCCCCTCTTTTGCCAGCCACCCCATTTCCTGCCAGCCACCGCACAATGAATTACTTCCAGAATTATTCTTGTCTCCACCCCTGTTTATAGTCCTTTTTCTTAGTTATCAAAACATGCTGTTCACCAGAATGCTGTTCACGTCTACAAATCCTCATCTAATTTCACCTCCGTTATGTACTAGAAATTGGTAGTCTGTGAATGGCTGTAGAAATAGAAAAGTGAAATGGGGCTGATGGAGGCCCCATATTCTGGTTCTGGAAA
Organism: Micronycteris hirsuta; assembly: GCA_004026765.1. Taxonomy (NCBI): domain Eukaryota; kingdom Metazoa; phylum Chordata; class Mammalia; order Chiroptera; family Phyllostomidae; genus Micronycteris; species Micronycteris hirsuta. The sequence continues at coordinate 15,538 of PVJI01014261.1, forward strand.
ACTGTGGGTTTTTTTTTTTCCTTTTTACATGCAGTTTATGGATTCTAGTGTTAATGACTGTACCAGGACACTCTGGGAAAATCTTGCATTTATGGGCAGATATGTTTAGCTATTTGCCACATGCTAATCCTTGTGGGGGAAAATGGGCTTGAAAAAACCATTACTAATGTCCCTTGAGTCATGCATGGTTAGGGAATTCTATTCCAGGAGAACAATTTACACAATTTAAAAGAAAAAGATGAAAGCAAGAGATATTCTGAAAAATTATTTTATTTTGCTCTTAGGGGAACTATTCACATATATTACTTTGTAGTAGTAATGTTTTTATTAAAGAGTAGAAGTCTGACTCCAGGTGCTCTGAATGAGAAAAAAAGGGGCTGTTATAACTAGATATCATCATGATCAATCATCTGAATTATAAAAGTATTTTCACCTTGTTTCTTTGAGAGGTGGTAATGAGGCAGTTCTGTAAAAATTTTTCATGGATCAACCTCTGCACCAGGAGTGCTGATAGTAGGTGTGAAGATTTTGTTGTTTGCATGTTTAAAACAAACATCAAACACAGTTAAAAATTAAAAAAAATAAAAACTCATCAGCAAGTACTAAAAAAAAAAAGTTTAGATAATTCCTTAACATAGAAATTAAAAGGGACATTGTTAAAAGAATTCTTTGACTCCTCAAAAATCACTAAAAAGTCTTTTTTTAGAATTCTAAATATTTTGTTCATTCCACATAAAAAGTATGTGGATCACAGTTAACTAATTGTGATCTTGTAAAGATAAGGAAATCTATCCTATTTTCTTGCTGGTTTTCCTTAGACTAGGAATGTGGTGGGGAGGTGAAATCTTTTACCCCTACTTATTTGATGATGGCCTATATGACTCTGGTTCAGAATAGAACACATGATTCATCATTCAAGAATGTGCTTCTTAATCCTTTGTACCAATTGTGCTTTTTAGTGGAAACTCTCCACTGAACATGGAATGTGATGTTATCTTCCCTGTAAAGTTATGTTTACTTTCTCTTCCTCCCCCAGTTTTATCTTTATTGCATGTGTTCCCCCGATTTTTATCTTTATTGCATGTATAGGTATTTTAATGGGATATTGAGAGAAAGCATACCAGAATTGCTGTCTGCTGCCATGTTAACACAGAAATTAGAAGAACCACTTTTGATACATTTCCTGATATTTCATCTGGCTCCACTGATACTTCCAAAGTGTTACAGATATCACATCTAGTGCAAAGTTATTATTAATTAAAAACATAAAGCTGGCTTTGGAACCTGATTATATCAGAGGGAAACTTGATACTGGGTTATGATTTTGAGATAAGTCTGTTACCAAGTATTTTCAGGTTGTTTGACCTTCAGGCCAAGTGGTAGTCCTTGAGTGATGATGGAGGAATGTACTACTTAATCTAAATTGTGTGTGGAGATGACAAAATCTGAAGATCTCTAATCACTTCACCAAGCCCATTTAATTTAGGCCCACCCCAGAAACTACTCTTTATGCAATAGTTTTTCGTTTAATGTAGGAAGTTTTCTATTCCTGGTAAAATTCCACAAATAAATAGAAATAAACACTTTCAATGAAAGAATTCCGGCCTCACCTTAGTTTTCTTATTCTAAAAAATAGCATAGTAAATTCTAAATTACTTGTTTTGGGATAAGCTACAGAAACATTTTGAACCTGGGCTGACTCCCACTGACACAATTTTTTTTTAAAGTTCTCAGTTTATTAATCCTTTGTGAAAAATCTGCACAAGCACTACAGTTAAGTCACCGAAGAATCTTTACTCCTTTTTGCCAACACCAACACTGGCCTTTGCAGTCCCCTGACTTTCTTCATTCTGTTCTCGCATTCCTTTCACTGTTTTTTTGAGGTCTTCTTCTCATACAGGCCATGTCTTGCAAGTCTATGTTTAGGTTCATTTTTCTCTGTGTAATCCAAGGAATCATAAATCATGCCAAAGCCAGTTGTTTTGCCACACAAAAATGGGTTCTGAATCTAAATACGAAGATGACATCTGGTGTGGTCTTACACATATTGGCTAGTTTATCCTGAATATTTGTCTTAAGTACTGTTGCCTTCCCAGGGATCATTTGTTTCCACTGAAGTATTCCATTGGTCGTGAACTTCTGGTTCCAGATAGTTACTGTATTATTCATGATGGTAGCCAATCTCCAAACAGCCAGGGAAGAAAGGAGCTTTTTAATTTTTTTAAAAGTTCTTAGTTAAAATGGTTTGAACTGTTTTCCTTTGCCATTGTTTGGACAACTGAAAGAAAATATAAATTCATGTTACTATTACTTTAGCTCAAATAATGAGGAAGATAAATATATTGAAATGAAACTACACTTTCATATTGAAGATTCACTAAGTGGACAGTTTTTGTTTTTGTTCTCATATCCCAAAGATATGAGAATGGTTAGATTGTCTCTTAGGATTTGTCATGTTCTTAGCAAAAAAAGAAAAAAAATGGAAAAAAGCAGTTTTCATCATTTAGTATTGGGAAATATACTTTGTAAGTATCATTTATTAGAGCTCTAATTATAAAATAAACCAGATATTTACATTAGCTATGTTTTTAAATTACAAAATCTCTTTTTTTGTTTTAAAGATTTTATTTATTTTTAGAGGGGAAAGAGGGAGACAAAGAGGGAGAGAAACAGGAATGTATGGTTGCCTCTCACATGGCCCTCATTGGGGACCTGGCCTGCAACCCAGGCATGTGCCCTGACTGGGAATTGAACCGGCGACCCTTTGGTTCCCAGCCCACGCTCAATCCACTGAGCTACACCAGCCAGGACTCTTATTATTTTTTTTTTTACTATGAGTGATAAATGCTCATTTTGGGAAACTTTGAAAATAGAAAACTATCAAAAAGAAAATAATTATGAGTTACAATGCCACCACTCTGAGATAACTATGTAAGATTTTAGGGGAATTTCCATACTTTTTAAATTAGAAAGTTAATTGAACACATAGTTTTAAAAGAAATAGTTCTATAAATTTATAACCTCAGTCCAAAGGAAAGGACCGTCAATGGGAACCTCTGGGAGAATTTGGTTTTTGTTCCCTGAAGATTGGCACATAATTGGATTAATGTGTGATTGATTCATGCCTTGGATATTTAGAGAGTCAGACGATGTCTGGAGGGCTGTCGTTTAAGAAGCCACTGCAGTCCTGACAATGTTTTCTGTGTATCAGGGTAAGAAAAAGAAAAACATTGTGTGGTTGTTTTAGATCCTGTCCGAGAATGCAGAAGGAAACTGGTGATATACTGATAATGCCTGGGGCTGAGGTGTAGGACTCAAAAATGATCAACTGGAAAAGAGATGGATTCACCAGTGTAAAGAGACCCTGTAAGTGAGAAATCCTTACTGATGGGGTAAGGGAGGTCTTTGAAGAACCTATTGAAGTGTCCCAGGTGACAACTAAGCTTTAAACTCCTGCCAAGCCTAGAGAGCTCCAACATTAGATTACCATGATAGTTAAAATTAGGTAAGACCTTTTCTGCTGACTTCTCTTCCAATCTTCTCTAGCCTGTGCCCAACCATGGAGGCATTAGAAACTTTGCTTAGCAAGTGGGGGCTATGTAGAGTTCTGTTCTGTCACTATTGAACACTAATGGTTTTTCTTAAGTGCTATTGATTTGTAAAAAGTAATTATACATAATAGATATTTAGTAGGTATTTGTCAAATCAATATTAAAATCAAATCAAAGTAGAATAAAATGTGACTAATTTATGAGAAATGAAATGACTATCCAGGTTCCTACTTTGGGTTTAAGCTCTGTGGTGTATATTCTTTTTCTTCCTCAAATTTTGCTTTAAGGCATTGGACTTGGTGAGTGGTTTTAATTAGCTTGCACTGACCCCTTTGGAGCCTTTGTCTTCCTAGTGAAACTCTCATAGCAGCCTTAGGAAAAAGCGTTGGAACATTTATGAGGGAATAATATAGTGTAATATTCAGTTGACTTTTATACAGTGTGTATTTTATCTGAGCACTTATTCATGTATTTAGTGTTTTTTTAAATGTCATTCAGTCTTTTCATCCAATATCTTACACAGACACCTAACAAACTTAAAGTTGGAACTACTGTGATTAAAGCAGATCAAAGAGATGAGGGGACATTGTCCCCTACCAACTGCTTGAAATATTGGTTCTGCCACTTACTACTTGTGTGACTTTGGATAACTATTGTTATCCAAAATAGATATGTAGATCTCTATTAAATCCATTTGATGTAGTCTGTCATTTAAGGCCATTGTCTCCTTGTTTATATTCTGTCTGGAAGATCTATCCATTCATGTCAATAGGGTGTTAAAATCTTCTACTATGACTGTATTTCTGTCGATCTCTCCCTTTATGTCCATCAAGATTTGCTTTACATATTTAGGTGCTTCTGTGTTGGGTGCATACATGTTTACTAGGATTATATCCTCTTGTTGGATTGTTCCCTTAGTCATTATGTAGTGTCCTTCTTTGTCTCTTCCTATACCTTTGGTTTCAAAATTTTTTTGTCAGATATAAATGCTCCTACCCCAGCTTTTCTTTTTCCCATTTGAATGAAATAACTTACTTCATCCAAATACTATCTGTCTGTATCTTTCTATCTTAGGTCAGTCTCTTAGAGACAGCATATATATAGACTTTGTTTTCTTACCCTATGTCTTCTGGTTGGAGCATTTAAGCCACTTACATTTTTTTAAAAAAGATTTTATTTATTAATTTTTAGAAGGGGGAAGGGAGGGAGAAAGAGAGGAAGGGGAAACATCAATGTGTGGTTCCTTCTCGCATGCCCCCTAGTGGGCACCTGGCCTGCAACCCAGGCATGTGCCCTAGACCCAGCAACCCTTTGGTTCGCAGGCAGGCACTTAATCCACTGAGTCACACCAGCCAGGGCTGAGCCATTTACATTTAAAGTGATTGTTGATAGATATATTTTGATTGCCATTTTATTTTCTATGTTCCTCTGTTTTTTTCCCTCCTTCTCACCTCCTCCACCTATTTCCTTCCTCCTCCTTCTTCTCCTCTACATCCTTATCCACCTTCTCCTGCACCTCCTTCTCTTCCTCCTCCTTTTTCTTCAAGTAAGCCCTTTAGTGTTTGTTGTAGTAGTGGTTTGGTGGTAACAAACTCCTTTAGCTTTTTCTGGTTTGGGAACTTCTTTATTCCTCTTTGACAATGATAGCCTTGCTGGATAAAGTAACCATGGTTGTAGGTCCTTGCTTTTTAACTCTTTGAATATTTCATTCCTATTCCTTCTGGTTTGATATGTTTCTGTTGAGAAATCAGATGATAGTCTTATGGGAGCTCTCTTGTAGGAAGTAACTGCCTTTCTTGTGCAGCTTTTAAGATTCTCTTCTTGTCTTCAATCTTTGCCAATTTAATTATGATGTGTCTTTGTGTGGGCCTCTTTGAGTCCATCTTGTTTTGGACTCACTGTGCTTTCAGGACTTCTGTGTCTTTTTCCTTTACCCAGTTAGGGAAGTTTTCAATCATTACTTCTTCAAATAGGTTCCCTTGCTCTCTCTCTTTTCCTTCTGGTTCCCCATATGATGCAGATGTTGTGAGACTTTAACATCCTAACATACTAATAGTTATGATGTTGATAGTACTTAAACTATCTTCATTTTTTTAATTCTTTTTTTTATGCTGCTTAGATCGGGTGTTTTTTTCTACCTTGCTTTTCAAAATGCTGATTTGTTCTTCTGCTTCATCTAACCTACTGTTTTTTCCTTCAGTGTATTTACTACAAATATTGCATTCTTAATTTCTGACTGTACTTTTCTTACAGTTTTTATGTCTTTTTTTCCATGTTCTTGAGCTTCCTTATACTTATTACTTTGGACTCTATATCTGATAAATTTCTTGCCTTCATTTTATTTAGCTTTTCTTCTGGAAAATTATCTTGTTATTTCATTTGGGGCCTGTTTCTTTGTCCCCTCATTTTGGCTGCCTCTTTTTGTTTGTTTTTATGTATAAGTAGATCTGTAAAGACTCTGATGCAGGCCTGTGTAAGATGCTGCCTCTCATTGGCCCTGGATAACCTGTTTGGAGCTATCTGCAATCCACAGCTTGTGATTCCCTTTACTGCACCTGTGTGGAAAGGACCAAACTGTATACCAAGACTGGATTTCACAAGTACTGGTCCCAGTGGTGGGTCAGCAAAATTCTCAAAGTGCCCAGAGATTCACCTTCACCTATAGGCTGCCTGTTAGGCTTATTCACTGAAGGAGCCTCCAGCCATACTCCTTAGTAGGGTATCCTTTATTATTTATTTATTTTTTAATAGTGATAACTATATTTATTTATTTATTTATTTATTTATTTATTTATTTATTTATTTATTTATTTATTTATTTATAGAGAGAGGGGAAGGGAGGGAGAAAGAGAGGGAGAGAAACATCAATATGTGGTTGTCTTTTGCGTGCCCACCATGGGGACCTGGCCTGCAACCCAGGCATGTGCCCTGACTGGTAATCGAACCAGTGACCCTTTGGTTCATAGGCTGGAACTCAACGGCTTATCCTTTAAATGGTGGGGTTATTGCTTCCTTCCAGGCTGATGCCTCATGGAGGGGAGTTCTCTTCCCAAGAAAGATGGCTTCTGCAGCATGGAGGAACTCTGAGTATAGGGATACTGGTGGCTGACTTTCAGCTCTCACCCTAGAGCCACCAAACCCACACTCTCCTCATGGAGCTCTAGTCTGCGGTGTCTTCTCTTTGCTGGAGGCTAGGGTAAGAGCCTGCAAAGAAATTTTGTGCATTGGTTCTTTTATAGGGTGACACATCTCTAGTTGTCTCCTTGGCATACAGAAATCTCATTGCTTTTCATAGTGTGATATGTTTTGGTTGCTTTTTTTGGTTCTGGTGCATTTGGGTGGAAACCTGGCTTGGGGTTTAGAGCCCACTCTTCTCAGGGGAAACCCCCCACACCTGAGATATTCCTATGGAACTTTTGCTGCCACTCATGGGAGCCCAGGCAGCCTTCGAGAGCCTCCTCACATCCTACCAGTCTTGATGTAGCTTCTTCTGTAAGTCCTTGCTTATTCTTTAGTTAGTTATTCAGGATGATTTTTTTTTTTTGTAATTTAGTTGTAATTCCAGTTTGTTAATGGGAGGAGGTTAGTCTATCTTCTACCTATTCCACTGCCATCTGGGATCATCTTTTCTTTGTCTTCTTAAAAAAGACCCTTTAATACTATTTGTAATACTGGTTTAGTGGTGATGAACTCCTTTAGCTTTTTCTTGTCTGGGAAGCTCTTTGTCCTTTTACTCTAAAATTCAATGATATGATTGTTTGGTGCAGTAATTTTGATTATTGGCCCTTGCTTTTCATCACTTTTAATATTTCATGTTAATCTCTTATAGTCTGCCAAGTTTTTGTTAAGAAATCAGGTGACAGCCTTATAGGAGCTCCCTTGTAGGTACCGACTGCTTTTCTCGTGCTGCTTTTAAGATTCTGTCTTTGTCTTTAACCCTTGGCATTTTAATTATAATGTGTTTTGGTGTGGGCTTCTTTGGATTCATGTTGTTTGGGAATGTCTATTTTCTTCCCCAGGTTAGGGAAGTTTTCTGTCATTTTTTTTTCAAAAATTTTTTTCAATTTTTTGCACTCTCTTCTATTTTCAGCAACTGTATGACATGAATGTTGGTATGCTTGAAGTCTCAGAGGTTCCTTAAACTCTTCTTATTTTTATGGGGTGTTTTCTTTCTTATCTTCCAAATAGATGATTTGATACTCTTTTTTCATCTAGTCTAATGTTTATTCCCTAATGTATTCTTCATTTCTCACTAGTTCTTTCTTATGTTTTCTATCTTTTTTTTTGTTTCCTGTTTTTTTTGTTGTTGTTGTCGAAGTTATTTCTAAGTTCCACTACTCTTCCTCTAAGTTTATTGAGCATCCTTACAACCAGTGTTTTGAACTCTGCATCTGGTCATTTGTTTGTTTCCATTTTATTTGTTTTTTTTTTTCTGGACTTTTGTTTTGTTCTCTCTCTTGGTACTTATTTATTTGTCTCCTCATTTTGGCTGCCTCATTATATTTTTTTTTCTATTCATTAGGTAGAGCTGCTCTGTCTCCTAGTCTTAGTAAAATGGCCTTATGTACTCTGTGTCTTGTAAGGACCAATTGCATACTCTCACTGGACACTCTATTTGGGAGCTTCAAATACACCCCCTAGGTGGGCTGTATACACACTCTTATTGTGGTTGTGTCAATGGGAGTGATTGCTTTTGGCTGGTCAATGGGAGTGATTTACCCTCAGGCCAATTTTCTGGGAAAGACTGGCAACAACCACCATGTAGAATCAGCTGTTCAGGGGCTCACCCCATGGAGCAGAACTCACTTTAGTAGTGCTTAGTTACCTGCTGAGTCCACCTCCTGCGTATGTTGCTTGTGGGGATGGTTTGGTGTTTTTTCATTGTTGTCTGAAGCTGTATTCCAGGTACACTGGTTTTGGGGACTCCTGGGTGGTGCAGGCCAACATAGCCATTGCTTGTGTCCTGCCTAGGACCACCAAGCATGAGCTGCAAAGTGATCTGCAGCTTGCTGCTACTTGTGCTAGGCTTGGAGGTGTCTGGGAGAGGGCAAACTATAAACCAAGTTTGGCAGATGCTAGTGCTGGTTCTGGTGCCACTTAGCAAGAGGTATGGGGCACATGAAAGACAGATGCTGCTTGTTTGAGAGTTTTTAGAAAAGTCGAAAGCATGAGGCTGTTTGTATGGAAAAGCTACTAGAAACAGGTTAGGTGGACCTTGGTTCTGTGGGAAGAGGGCTCAGTAAAAGAACAATGGTCTCTGCCAGCACTTCTGTTTTGGACAAAGATGTCCGTACATTTCTTACCCTGATGTTAAACAATTTAGTTCCTTCCCTTATGTTTCTGGAGTCTTTAGAGTTGCTGGAGCTCAGAGTGAGGCAGTCTAACAAACTTCTGCTGTGGGCCCTTTAAGAGGAATGACTGAAATTCATGCAGCCCTCTGTCTTAGCCACAATCCCCATTAGTTTTTACAGCTAAAAGTTATGGGGACTTCTCTTCCTGGCATCTCTGGGCTGTGGGGTCTGGTGTCGGGCTTCTCAGTGGGGACCTCCATAGCAGCAGAAATATCCCTCCTGATTTTTATCCACCACACATGACATGGGACCAGCTTGTTCTGCTCCCCACCCCTCCTACCAGTGTGTTTGTGACCTCTTTTTTAATTCCTTAATTATAGGACTTATGTTCAGCTAGACTTCAGGCAGTTCTGAATGACAGTTCTTCTGTAGTTTAGTTGTAATTTTGATGTCTGCAGACTTTTTAAATCACTCATAATTTTTTTCTACAAGTGATTATTTTAACCAATGCCTTTATATGTTATACTATTTCTACTGATTTCATGTTATTTCTCTGGTTTTGGATTTCATGTCACTATGTGTATTGGCTTATTTAGGAACTATTGCTTACTCAGATGTCTGCACTTTTGAAAGACTTGAATTGCACCCAATTTTGGGCAGTTCAAAGATTACTGGATTTTATTTGATATCTTTCTTAGTTGGGTTGCTTTTATTTTTTTGTTTCATTGATTTCTATGAAATAAAGATGCTGACTGTGCTTAGCTGAATATTTTTCTCTTGGTAATGGAACAAAGCTAAAGGTGATTTTTATTAATTTGTCTTACAATTGAGTTGTTCATTTATCTGGATTTAATTTAAGATGATATTTGGTCTCTCTAAAGAGGTTAGTACTGAACATTTTTGAGTTATTTGCCAGGAATGTCCTTTCACAGGCTGACGTAGTGCTGCTATTTAGAGTGTGGGAATCTTGCTATAGAGAATTAGTTTTATGTGAGATTCTGGCTGGATTTTTATTTTCTTTTCTACTCATAAATTGTGTTTAATATTTATGTCACTTATAATATGCTTTATCTCCTAAAAATGAAAAATACGTAACGATGGTAGTTCTCTTTATTCTTTAATGATTTTTAAAGGGCCATCTCTCAGAATGTGAGCTGCATTTGTCTTTTAGAAAATGTTGGCTCTGGTGATGTAGATGTAACTGCTTTCTTTTGAACAAATTCCATAAAAATATTTGAATTTTTAATTTAATGGTATATTCTCCAATTTTTTTCATTGTGTCAATGTGGTTTATAATACTTTTTTCCTTCTTGAATTAGTCTTCTGGGATTTAGGATATTCTGTCTCTGTTTCTGTGTGTGTGTGTGTGCGTGTGTGTATGTATGTATGTACATCATTGTGGATGTAGTTAATGTCACTTCAAGCATGATACATTGATATGATCATCAGAGCCTTTGCAGTTTTAGACCCACTAGGGTGATGATAGTTTTGAAAACTTTTCATTTCTTTTCCTTAAAAAAACAGTGTATATTATGGGCAAGATGGTGTCTTGATACCCAATAAATCCTAATTCCTGTCAATCTTGTAAGAACCTTTATTTTGATAGTTTATGTGAAGATTATCATAGGCATGCATGAAACTAGTTGGGGAAAATAAAACATATGCATGAGAAACAATTGTCAAACAAAAAACACTTCTATATATTGGTATCATCAAGTTGGGTATCATAAAACAAAGTGGTAATTCTGTGATAACGATATATCATTAGTATAAACTTTACTTTTTTTATTTGGTATGCTTTTGCTGCATTGCAGAATACTGCTTAACTAACAACTTTATTTACCTTCTCTTACTAAGAATGCATACTAAATAGTAAAATAGTTCAGATGTTTTTGGTGCTGTGAAAATTAATCAACTAATTTTGTGCCTCTCTGTGATAGAGATTGAGTGATCTAATTTCAAAGGTTATTGAGATAGAAAACCATATTAATCACATTTTTGGTCTTTGGACAGTGTATGAACTGCTGATATTCATGGAAATATTTTGTAAAAGTTGTTACTTAGTAATGAGTGTCAGCACTTCAATAATTGCTTGATAGAACCACAGTAAGTTGATATGTGATCTTGGGTAGGCATTTAGTTTCTCAAAACTTCATTTTTCTCAATAGTAATTAAAATAAGATAATACGATTTACCTCTTGTAGTTCTCATGAGACTTAAATGAGATAACACACACAAAGCACCAGTACCCTGTAAATTACCTCTATCAGTTGACTTTATGAAGTTCTTGGGCTAAGTATTAGTTTTTATAGATTAGCAGGGAGGCCTCTTGCCGTATTGAAATTTACAGGAATCTCATTGGAGTCCTGCTGTGGTATGTAATCTTGCATGTGGAAAGGTATCTTACCAGTTAGAAGTGCTATATCCGTATCACTTTTTCCCTTGAGGGAAAAAGAAAAAAAAACCCACCAAAAGGAAGTATTACTGTGAGAATCTAAATTGTTGAGCATCAGAAGTGGAAACCTGTCGCAGATTTCGACCTGCAAAATCTGTGGGGGCACTGCCCCGATCGCATGAATCAATCTTACCCAGAGACACACTTGGAAGTGAGAATCCGGCAGCCACGGGTCTCTTCCACCACCTCCATTTTGGGAAAAAGACCTCGTGGGTTGCTTAGCCAGGGCTTTTATTGGAGGCATTAAGACATATTTACATTGGATTGATTATTCATGAGATTAAGCAGAACAGGGGTAAGATTACTCACAGCAGGGCGTCAGGATGTAAATTCAGGTCCGGTGGCAGACAGGACCAGGTTAATATAATATGCAGGGGTCAGCAAGCCAGAACTTTTTAAAATACATCTTTGCCAAATTCCTATTAGAGAATTCCCATTCCACAGACATGATCCACACTTGCTCACATGGGAATCACACGGAGCTGTGCTCAAAACGTGTAAATTCTCAGGACTGCGTGTTTACACGCGTGTGGAAATCACTGCCACAGAAACCCTATTAAATGGAGGGTATGACTGTGGGAAAACTATTCAAATAATAGGAAGGGTTTTCACAATACCAATAGAAAAAGTTGAATGACAAGCCATAAGAATGTAAAACTTTGGCTCATTTGCTGAACACATCTCATTTAATTGTCACGGTGGAGAAAAGAGGCATGATAAAGGAAATGACCACAAAAGAAAGCACCCAAATAAAGAAAAAAAAACACTTATTAGAGAACCAGCTCTTTAATATGTTTCTGAATTAATGCTATGTAGTAGAAAGAGACTAAGAAAATTCTTCAGAACAGAACTCTCTTTTTCTGATAAGTAGAACCAGATAGGGAATCTGAAAACTTGAGTGTTAGTTCTAGTTTTGCTATTGATGGGTGTTATGGCTTTGGATAAGTCCTTTAACCTTTTTTGGTTTTAGTTTTCTCATCTGTAAAGCAAGAATTCTTGCCCAAGATCCATTCAGCTCTAATATTCCTTGCATGTAATTCTTAAGTTATAAATTTTGAATTTTATTGTGGAAAAATTTGAAGTCACATAAAATTTGAGGAATAACCCAACTCAGTAATGACCATAGCAAATTTTATTTTGTTTATAATCCCACCTCTTTTTTCCCCTCTGTAGTATATTAAAAGCAAATCTCAGACTTTATGTCCTTTAATTTCTAAACATTTCAGAATATGTCTGAAAGAAAAAGACCTTTTTTTAAGTATAAATACCCAATATTATCCCATGTAAATAAACAGCAAGTTAGTGATAAAACCCAAATGACAATCCAGGTTCTGATACCTGACTGAGATATGAAGTGGAATGACAGACCTTAAGAATTCGTTGGAGCTGAACAAGATATTCATCTCCAATCTCACATTTTTGCAGGTAAAATAATTGAAATCTGGAGAGATATGTAACTTGCTCAGAGTCACAATTCAATGAAGAGTAGAAATAAGACAAGAACTCAGATCTTAAGGATTGTAGTATTGTATATAGTCTTTCTATCAAAATATACTCTTTTCTAAGGTAGTTTAATAGAACTTACATCCCACAGGCTAAAAACAGAACAGTCATTTTCTACTTCACAACAGGTATACTGTTTGAAGTAGCTACAGCTCCTTCTTGTCTTTACCTAAGTAAAGTGAGAATAAGGAAAAAAACCCTATAATTTGTTAATATCAAATATATAGTTGGTGTTCAGGTTTTCCCACTTCTCTTGGGCTTTCTTTTTACAGTTTGTATTTTGAATTAGGATCCTAATTAAATCCAATTATTGCAATTGATTGATATGTTTATTAAATCTCTTTTAATTTATAATTCTTCAGTGTCTTTTTTTCTTGCAGTTTATTTGTTTAAAAAAACAGTTTGTTCTTTTGGGTAGTTTGAAATTTGCTGCTTACATTGCCCTGTTGTTTAATTTATTTATTGTTTCTTATAAATTGACACATCTGTAGACTTGCTCAGATTTTAACTTTTTTTTGGTCAAGAATATTATAAAAGGTAGTGTGTAGTTCTAGTAGGAGGTACATAAGGGCTAGCTGTTGCTCTTTTTGTATGTTAACAACCATTGAGGATGATTGTCTACATCTGTTAATTCACTGGGAGTTACAAAATGATGATATCCTAGTTCTGCCATTCCTTCTTCATATATTGGTTGGAAAATTTCTATGAGGGGAATCTTTCCCTTATCAACTATTTGATTACCCTGAGTTATAGTTCATTTAGTAAAGGCAGAATAGATGCAAATTCTTTCTATCTACCAGGGCGATTTAAGATGGGTGATTTAAGATTTAAAAAAATATTATAAACTCATAGAATTTAACAAATTTGATTTGTTTCAGTCATTGAAGCTATTATCTTTATTGATATTTAAAGTGGTTTCATCTTTGGCCAGTAGGGGCCTTTTCAAGTTTGTTTCTGCATCCTTTGATGACCAATAGTCTTTGATAGCTTCCTTGATTTCTGGTATAACAAGATAACTAAGTGCACTCTGTACATTTTCTGCCCCATTCTGCAATCAACCATTTCCCAAATGAATCTTAATTCATTTTAGTGGGAAATGGTATTTAGAGACCACAGTATGGACATTAGGGATGTTCATTGTTATCGAGTTAGTCTTTGCTTCTAGGCCTTTTCAGTGGACAGATAAGAAAATAAATATATTTAAAAAATAAAATGTATCATGAGGTAATCATTTATCATTTTAATTCAGAAACAGTCTACACACCAGAAAGTGAACAGAGAAAGAAAAAAAGTCCAGATACATTTTGAAGGATTATGTTATTTATTGTTAAATATTGCATTGCATTTTGTTCTCTTTTTATGTAAATAATGATAGCACCTAGCTAATAGCCATGATATCAACTTTGGACATACCTGTTTTGTTTTTGAATTTATTACCAGGAGAGGTCCTAGTCTGCTCGGAAACCTCTTTCTTTCTCATCCATAACAACCTATTATTGATTGTGTTTTTATCTTTTTTTTTTTTTTAAGATTTTATTTATTTATTTATTTTCAGAGAGAGGAGAAGGGAGAGAGAAAGAGCAATGTATGGTTGCCTCTCACATGGCCCTCACCGGGGACCTGGCCCACAACCCAGGCATGTGCCCCGACTGGGAATCGAACCGGGACCCTCTGGTTCCCAGCCCGCGCTCAATCCACTGAGCTATACCAGCCGGGCTTATCTTTTTTTTTAAAGATTTTATTTATTTATTTTTAGAGAGAGGGGAAGGGAGGGAGACAGAGAGGGAGAAAAACATCAATGTGTGGTTGCCTCACATGCACCCCCAACTGGGGACCTAGCCTGCAACCCAGGCCTGTGCCCTGACTGGGAATGGAACTGGTGACCCTTTGGTTTTCAGGCAGGCACTTAATCCACTGTGCCACACCAGCCAGGGCTAGGTTTTTATCTTAAAAGGACTATGTTTATCAGACAGGCTGCGGAGGTAAGGGTCACAAGTAAAATGGAATGCACAGAGGCCCAGAAGAATGAAAGAGCCTTGTATATTTGGAGAACAGCTATACTAAGTATGAGTTGTTTCAGAGGAGTGGCAGGAGATGACATATGGAGTGGTTAGGGACCAGGGTACAAATGACTCAGTGTGTCATACTAAGGAATTATTATTTTTAGCCTGTAGGCAATTTAATAAAAATTTAATAAGGGAAATGACTTGATCAGAATTACATACTCAAAAGGCATTTATAGCCATGTGAGGAATAAATTGAGGCAGGACACCAGTAACTAAGCTATTGAAGGGTATAACATTTTAGATGGATCTGTGAGTTATTTGGCAGATCAAATAATGAGGAATTAATGACCAATTGGACATGGACATAAACTGAAAGAGGAGAGTCCAGGATAACTCTTAGGGTTCTGGATTTTTGCAAATGTATGGGTGATATTTCATTCAGTGGAATAGTGAATGTGGAGAAGGAGTGGTCTGGGTAGGTGGAATGTGAGTGTGACTGAGGTTGCTTAATGAGTTCTGTTTAGGGCATCTTCAACTTGATCTATGTTGGACTCTTGGTGGAGCTATTTATACATGTACAAACAAACGTCTTTATGTTTAAGGGTCCAAACTTAGGTTAAAATCCTAGCTCTTCTACTTCCTATTCATGTGACCTTGGACAGGGCACTTAACCTTCTAAGCCTCAGTTTTTATAGTTGTAGAAAGGAGATAAAGGTACCTAACTCATAGGGTTGTTGTGTGAATTATATAACCTCTGGGACATAATTTAATAGAGTACCTAATACACAATAACAATAAATAAACATTGTTATTCCAGATTTGGGTGTTTCCAATATCCTGTTTGGGCCATGGTATTGATGAGATACACTAGTGAGAACATAGAGAATGAGAAGAGAGGGGGCCGAAAATGGACTACTGGGGAATGTCAACAGTTGAACCTAGGAAATTTAATTGTCTGGACCTTCCCCCTCTTTCCTTCCTGTACCCTAATCAAACATGTTATTTCAATTATTACTGGAGGGAGTACAGTTTAATCTTTGCCTTCTAGCCAAAGAATGTGTCAAGCAAGATAATTGTTCATTTTATTTCCTAAGCTTATTTATTTATGTTTGTTTATTTTTTCAACACACATTTACTGTTATACTGGTGGACATTGTAGGTACTGAAGATATTGCAAAGAATAAACACTTGGTCACAACACTCATGGTGTTTATATTCTGGAGGAAAGACAGATATTCATAAAAAGTAAAAAATTATCACCTAGTGATAAGTGCTATATAGAGAAAAAATATGATAAAACTGAAGAGCATTCCTAGGAGGTTTTTTTAGATTTGGTTGTCAGGGAAGGCTTCTTCGAGGAGGACATCTTTAAGATCACATATTCAGTAGTAGCCAGCCATGTGACGACTGGAGGAAAAAACATGCTAGGTAGTGCAAATGCCTCAGGATGGGAATAAGCTGTTGGGCATATTCAGAGAAGTGTAAGAAGACCAGAGGAACTTGAGGGCAGTTGAAAAATTGATAAGATTAGGCCAGAGATCAGGTAGTGACCGAATCATAAAGGACTCTATAAGCCAGGATAAATAGTTCAGGTTACTCTCAGTGACTTGGAAAGCCCCTAGAAAACTTTAGGCAGGAAAGTAGTGCATTTTGATTTACATTTTAGAAAGATCACTGTGATTACAAGAAGCAAGCATGAAGTAGGGAGACCAGAAACAAGAGGCTAGTGAAATAGTTTAGATGAAACATACTTTAATTTTGTTTTCTTATTTTTGGGACAAAGACCCATTACATAGCTCTTAGTTGCTTGGAAGTCTCAAAAGTGTCCTTAAGTTGATCCCCTGCAAGAGAATTATCTTTTTTTTTTAATTTATTTTTAGAGAGAGGGGAAGGGAGGGAGAGAGGGAGAGAAACAGCTGTATATGGTTGCCTCTCACATGGCCCTCACTGGGGACCTGGCCCGCAACCCAGGCATGTGCCCTGACTGGGAATCGAACCGGGACCCTCTGGTTCCCAGCCCGTGCTCAATCCACTGAGCTACACCAGCCAGGCAAGAGAATTATCTTGATAATCGAGGTGCAATGTGCCTGGAGCAGATAGATAACAAGCAGTGATTTCCAACTGTTTCTTAGCTAGGGGTGCATGAATGGGGTTCTAAGAGTATAAACATATGTTCAATTGCTTTTTCTAGGAAGAGTTCATAACTTATTCCCAGTTTGTAAGAGAGACCTTTGACCTCTGAAAGAGAGTGTTGAGAGCTGTCAGAGGTGTCATAGGCATTATGAAAAACAAAAGCACTAATAGAGTTTCTGCTTTCTTAATAGCTCATAAATTAAGGAGAAAAATAAAATACAAAGTTAGACACAAGAAGAAAAATGAGTGAAATTAGATGTGGGTAGGCCAGATCATCTGGTATTCAGGGCAAATTAAAAGATACCATGATCAAGTGGGAGTCATCCCAGGGATGTAAGGATGGTATGATATTCACAAATAAATAAATGTGATATATCACATAAAAGGAAAGACAAAAATCACACGATCATATCAATAGATGTAGAAAAAGCATTTGATAAGGTACAACACCAATTTATGATAAAACACTCAGTAAAGTGGGAGTACAGGGAGCATACCTCAACATAATAAAGGCCATATACGAAAGACCTACAGCCAACATCATACTTAATAGACAAAACTCAAAGCTTTCTCGCTAAGATCAGGTAAGACAAGGGTGTCTACTTTCATGACTCCTATTCAACATGGTATTGGAAGTCCTAGCGACAACAATCAAACAAGAAAAAGAAATAAAAGGCATCCAAATTGGAAAGGAGGAAGTAAAACTGTCACTGTTTGCAGGTGACATGATAGTGTACATAGAAAATCCTATAGACTCCACTAAAAAACTACTTGCCCTAATAACAGAATTTGGCAAAACAGCAGGATACAAAGTCAATATTTAGAAATTGAAGTCATTTTTGTACACCAACAGCAAAATATCAGAATCAGAAATCAGGAAAAAAGTCCTGTTTGATATAGCAACAAGAAAAATAAAATATCGAGGAATAAACTTTTCCAAGGAAGTTAAAAACCTGCACTCAGAAAACTACACAACACTGACGAAAGAAATTAAGGAAGACACAAACAAGTGGAAGCATATACTGTGTTCATGGATTGGAATAATTAACATTATCAAATGTCCATACTATCCAAAGAAATTTATAGATTCAATACAATCCCTAGTAAAATACCAATGACATATTTCACAGATATAGAACAAACATTTCAAAAATTTATATGGAACCGTAAAAGACTCCGAATAGCTGTAGCAATTTTCAGAAAGAAGAATGAAGTAGGAGGGATTACAATACCTGATATCAAACTACAAGGCCACTGTAATCAAAACAGCCTGGTACTGGCATAAGAACAGACACATGCACCAGTGGAATAGAATAGACATCCCAGAAATAAACCCATGTCTCTGTGGTCAATTAATATTTGACAAAGGGGGCAGAAGCATAAAATGGTATAAAAATAGCCTCTTCAACAAATGGTGTTGGGAGAGCTGGACAGCTACATGTAAAAAAATGAAGCTAGATCACCAACTTACACCATACACAAAAATAAGCTCAAGATGAATAAAAGAAATATAAATCATGACACCATAAAAGTCCTAGAGGAGAACATAGGCAGGAAAATCTCAGATATTCCATGCAGCAATATTTTCACTGATATGTCCCCTAGAGCAAGGGGCATACAGGAAAGAATAAACAAATGGGGCTTATCAAGAGCTTTTTATTATTATCATTATTTTTTAATTACTTTATTGTTGTTCAATTACAGTTGTCTACATTTTCTCACTTCCCTGCCGCCCACCCCACCCAAACCCACCTCTTTCCCTTGCTTCCACCCTAAAAGCTTTTTTTTATTAAAATAAAAAGATTTTGCACAGCTAAAGAAAACATCAGCAAAATGAAAAGGGAACCGACTGTATGGGAAAACATTTGCCAATGATACCTTGGACAAGGTTCCAACTTGTTTGGGACTCCCTGGGCTTCGTGGACTTCCTGGAAGTCTATTTCCTTTGCCAGAATTGGGAATTTCTCCTTCATTATTTTTTCAAATAACTTTTCAGTTTCTTACTGTTCCTCTTCTCCTCCGGGCACCCCTATGATTTGGATGTTGGAACATTTAAAGTTGTCCCAGAGGTTCCTAAGCCTCTCCTCATTTTTTTGAACTCTTATTTCTTCATTCTGTTCTGGTTGAATGTTTATTTCTTTATTCTACTCCAAATTGTTGATTTGAGTGCTGGTTTCCTTCCCTTCACTGTTGGTTCCCTGTCTGTATTTATTGGTTTCACTTTTCATAGCTGTCACTTTTTCCTCTATTTTGTGACCATATTTGGCTATTTCTGTGAGTATCCTGATTACCATTTTTTTGAACTCTGCATCTCATAGGTTGGCTATCTCTTCATCATTTAGTTGTTTTTCTGTACTTTTTATCTGTTCTTTCATTTGGGCTATAATTTTTTGTCTTGGCACACCTGTTACATTGTAAGGTGTGGAACCTTAGGTATTCTCCAGGTTGGGGCAATGAATGTATGTTGTTGTGTTGTGGCACTGTATATAGTGGAGGGGTCAGAGATGGAACAGTGTTGCTTGCTGAGCTCTCAGCTGGCTTTTAGTCCCTTCCCCTGCTACCTAGAAGCAAATTGGGCCCTTCTGGTGCTGATTCCCAGTGCATAGGTTTATGTATGTTCTAGGACCCGGTTGGTCTTTCCTGTGAGGCTGGGAGTTTCTCCCACTGTGCAACCTCCACAGGTTTTCACTGCCAGAGGTTTTGAGGCTTTATTTCCCTGTGCTGAAACCCTGGGTTGCACAGTCTGTCTTGCTCCCCAGTTTTTCGTCCCAGTTTATGTGTACACAAAAGTGGGACTGCCAGCCTCTGGCTCACCAGCCCATTCCTCCAGCCTCCAACTTGCTGCGTGTCCTCTCTGCCCTGACTGCCCATCTCTGCCCCTCCTATTGGTCTGGATAAATGTTTCTTCTTTAACTCCTTGGTTGTCGGACTTCCATATAGTTTGATTTTCTGGCAGTTCTGTTTGTTTTTTGTTTTTAACTTTGTTGTTGTCCTCCTTTTTGTTGTGCGAGGAGGCAAAGTGTATCAGTCTATGCCTCTTTCTTGGCCAGAAGACCTGTGTGAGAATTTTTATGGTAAAATTTAAAGATTAGACATGTTGTGAAACCTTTAATGCCATCAAAAATGAAAAATATAATTAAATCTTGAACTATTTTAATTTCTTCATACCAAACGATAATTTTATCTGGGGAGATTGTTTTATGTAATACCAAATTTTTTTCTAGACTTACTGAGGAATAACTGACAATGTTGTATATGTATACACACACACACGTATACATACATACACACACACACATATGTATATATTAGGGGGACCCCCCAAAAAGATGGAATTGTCTTCTGGAAGGCAGGACCCTTGTAGTACAGGCTTTCCCCACAAGTGAGTGTTCTAGGAACCAATCTGTATCAGTGTACCAGCTAGTGTTGTAAGAGGCTGTGTTTGGCTTCAGTGAATTTTTTTTGAAGACTCTTTGAATGTGTTTGCCCATTTCATGATGGGTGATTTATGAGTGTACCTCCCTATACTGTGCTGGGTGTTCATCAGTTTTTTTAAAAAATTATTTTTAAAATATATTTTATTGTTTATGCTACTACAGTTGTCCCATTTCCCCCCCTTTATTCCCCTCCACCACACCCCCCCCATTCCCCACCCTTTAGTTTTTGTCCATGGGTCATACACATGAGTTCTTTGGCTTCTACATTTCCTATACTATTCTTAACCTCCCCCTGTCTGTTTTCTACTTACCGCTTATGCTACTTATTCTCTGTACTTTTATCCTCCTCTCTTACCCTCCCATTGACCTGTTGATATTCTTCCCTGACTTATATAAATCCCTTTAACATTTCATATAATAAAGGCTGGGTGATGATGAACTCCTTGAACTTGACCTTATCTGAGAAGCACTTTCTCTGCCCTTCCATTCTAAATGAAAGTTTAACTGGATAGAGTATTCTTGGATGTAGGTCCTTGCCTTTCATGATTTGGTATACTTCTTTCCAGTCTTCTTGCTTGAAAGGTCTCTTTTGAGAAATCAGCTGACAGTCTTAGGGGAATTCCTTTATAGCTGATTGTCTCCTTTTCTCTTGCTGCTTCTAAGATTCTCTCCTTATTTTTAATCTTGGGTAATGTAATTATGATGTGCCTTGGTGTATTCCTCTTTGAGTCTAACTTCTTTGGGACTCTCTGAGCTTCCTGGACTTCCTGAAAATCTATTTCCTTTGCCAGTTTGGGGAAGTTCTCTCTCATTATTTGTTCAAATAAGTGTTCAATCCTTTGGTCTTCCTCTTCTCCTTCTGGCATCCCTATGACCTGGATGTTGGGATGTTTACAGATGTCTTGGAGATTCCTAAGCCTCTCCTCATTTTTTTGAATTCTTGTTTCTTCCTTCCGGTTCATACCGTTGATTTGAGTCCCAGTTTCCTTCTCTTCCCTATTGGTTCCCTGCATATTTCCCCTCATTTTCTTTAGCATATCCTTCATTTGTTCATCTAATTGTGACCAACTTTCTTCCAATTTTGTGAGCATCCTGATTACCAGTGTTTTGAACTGTGCTTCTGATAGGTTGGCTATCTCTTCATCACTTAGTTGTATTTTTTCTGGAGCTTTGTTCTTTCATTTTGGCCATTTTTTCCCCCCAGTGTGCCTGTTACTTTAAGGGGCAGAACCGTAGGTATTCACCAGGGTGGGGTAACCCACATTGCTATGTTGTGACGCTGCCTGTGGGTGCGGGGCCTGAGAGAACAATGGCACTTCCCCCACTACCCACAAGCAAGTTGGGCCCTTCTGTGCTGGCTCTAGGGTGGGTAGGGGAGCTTGTAGTTCCAAGTCCCTGTGGGTCTCTCCAATGAACTCTCCTATGAGGCTGGGAGTTCCTCCTACTGCCACCTCAGTCCCCACAGGTGTTTTCAATGGATGGTTTGTCGCCTTATTTCCCTGAGATGGTGGGTTGTGTGGTCTGCTCTGCTCCCCAGCTTTTTCTCCCGGTTTATCTGTGGGCGAATGAGGGACTGCCTGGTCCACCAGTCTCAGCCCCTCTGGGTCCTGGTTGGCCAGCTGTGGGTTACGCTGAGTGCACCTGCCACATTTTGGCCAGGCGTGCCTGCCACAGGTCTCTCCAGGCAGCTGCAGTGTTGCTAGTACTGCTCCACAAACTGCCATCTCACCGAACGCTCTCTGCCTGGCTCCGCCCTGCTTACTGGTCTGTATGAATGTGTCTTCTTTAATACCTTGGTTGTTGGACTTCCCCTCAGTTCGATTTTCTGTCAGATCTGGCTGTTTTTGTTTTTTAAATTATTGTTTTTCCTCTTTTGGTTGTGCGAGGAGGCACAGTGTGTCTACCTATGCCTCCATCTTGGCCGGAAGTCCTGTTCATCAGTTTTTGACCAAAAACAACATGACCCCCATGCCTCACCCTTGCTATTACCCCATGTTTCCCTGAGTGACATTTTTTTTGTTTCCCCAAATGAAAAAAGTCTTCAAAGGAAAATGTTTTGCCAATGTGAAAGAGGTAAAACAAAAAAAGCAAAGCACTAAAAGGCATCAGAATCGATGAGTTCAAAAATTGATTTTTTCTCCTTTATTTTTATTTTCTTCATTTTGTTTTGTTTTATGTTATTTATTTTTTTACTTCATTTTTTTTTGTTATTGTTCAAGTACAATTGTCTCTATTTTCCCCCTACCACTCCCCACACCTTACCCTCGATCCTGTCCCCCTTTGGCTCTGTACATGTGTCCTTTATACACGTTCCTTGACTACCCTTCCCCTTTTTCCCCTATTATCCCCTCCCACCTTCCCTCTGGTTACTGTTCATTTGTTCTTTATTTCAGTGTCTGTTTATATTTTGCTTGCTTGTTTGTTTTGGTGATTAGGTTTCACTTATATGTGAGATCATATGGTATTTGTCTTTCACTGCCTGGTTTATTTCACTTAGCATAATGCTCTCCAGATTCATCCATGCTGTCATGAAGGTTAGAAGCTCCTTTCTTTCTGCTGCTTAGTATTCCACTTGAACAGTGGAAGAAAGGTCTCAATAGGTGTATTGCATGAAATGGGGAGTACTTCAAAGGTGACTGAAGTTTAAACATGTAAATACACTATTTTTTATAAATGAATTCTGGTCTTTTTGGGACCCCCCCACACATATATATTTTTTCCAAGCCAAATCAGCTTTATTAAACCTGTGTGTGTGTGTGTGTGTGTGTGCGTGTGTGCGCACAAGCACATACTTCAGGCCTGAGTCACCACCTGATGGAGCTGATGAGTAATTAATTTCTGCTTTTTGTTTCAACTGTAGATCCATCATAGGTGGATGAACACCAGGGAGGGGTTATCCATCAGAGCCTCCTTCACACTGGAGTCCCACTTCTGTGCCACTGGTATAGTCCTCAAGTTCCAATTGAAAGCTGTGACGTAGCAGCTGAGCTTCCTGCTCTGGTCCCCAGGGAACTCCCTGTACAGGAAGAAATCTGGGAGTTCTCTTGGCAGGTTGGGAGACTCTGGGAGTCCCTCACTGTCTGTGTTCTCCTCTGTGGATTCCACATATGGGTCCTTGCCATTCTCTGGTAAGGAGGCTGCCTTTATTCTCTCTGCCCAGCCACCCTTTTCAGCTAATCCTCAGTGTGTGCCGAATCTTCTGCAGCATTGTCCTATTCTTCTGACCACTCCCCCTCAGTGTGGATATCTTCCTGGGACCCTGGTCAGGCTGGTTTGGTCTCTTCTGAGGTTGGAGGTGTCTGGAGTGAGCTGGCTGCCACTAGTGCCGGGCCAGGGGTGACTTAGCAAGAGATATGCAACCTGCCAAGGCTGGATTTTGCTTGTTTGCAAATTTGTGAATCTTTGGGAGATTTTAGGACAGTCTACAGCAGGAGCCAAGACAGGTAGTTTGAATGGAAAAGCTACTGGAAATAGCTTTAGTGGGCCTGCAAACTGGGTAGGGCTGGGTCTCAGGGAATCACTAGGGTGAGGTGAACTGTATGAGATTGGTTGATGGAAACTCAGACATGGTGCCCACCTGCCAGCTCTACTGTGAGGTGGGAGTCTCCAAAAAGGTACAGTTGCCTCTGTATGTAGTTCTGTCTGACAGAAAGTTGCCCCTCCAGCTCTTACCCTGATGCCAGACAATTTAGTTCCTTGCCATGTGTCCCTGGTACCTTTTGAGCTGCTGTCTCAGCCCTGGAGCTCTGAGGGAGTGAGTGTGAGTAAATTTCTGTGGGCCCTTTAAGAGGAACTGCCTGGGCTCCAGAGGACTTTATCTCACCCAGCCAGACTACCCACTGGTTTTTACAGCCAGAAGTTATGAGGACTTTTCTTCCTGGCACTGCAACCCTGAGCTGGTGGGCCTGTTGTGGGGCTGGGACCCCTTGCTATTCAGGGGTACATCTGGATCTGAGATATCCCTCCTGATTTTTATGCAACCCATGGCAGGTGTGGCAACAGCCCCTTCTGTGTCTCTGCCCCTCCTACCAGTCTTAATTTAATGGCTTCTTTAAATTCCTAGCTGTAGGGCTTCCATTGAGCTAGATTTCAGGCAGTTCTGAATGATAGTTATTCTGTAGTGCGGTTGTAGAATTCAAGTACTGCATTTACCTATGTTGCTATTTTGACTGGAAGTCTAGGTTGCCTTTTCATTTTGTTGATTGTTTCCATTGCTGTGCAGGTTTTTAGTTTGATGTAATGCCATTAGTCTATTTTTACTTTTGTTGCCTGTGCTTTGGTGTTATATCCAAGAAATTATTGCCAAGGCTGATCTGAAGAAGCATAGGAATTTTAGTTTCATGCATCACATTTATGTCTTTATTTCATTTTGAGTTGATTTTTTCATATGGTGTAAGATAATGATCCAGTTGTATTCTTTTGCATGTGGATGTCTGGTTTTCCTAGCACCATTTTTTGAAGAGACTGTCCATTTGCCATTGTGTGTTCTTTGCACTCTTACCAAGAATTGGTAATCATATTATGTGTGGATTAATTTTTAGGTTTCCTTTTATGTTCCATAGATTTATATGTCTGTTTTTAATCCCATCTCACAAACCATTTTGATTACTGTAGCCCTTTGATGTATTTTGAAATCAGAAAGTGTGATGTCTCCTTGCTCACAATAGCTATGGGAATTTTGAATATTTTTGTGATTCCATATAAATTTTAGGGTAATTTTTCTATTTCTCTAAGTAGTACAGTTGGGATTTTGATAGAGATTTGATTGAATCTGTGGATCACTTTGGGTAGTATGGACATTTTAACAACGTCAATTCTTCCAATCCAAAAATATGGGATAACTTTCTATTTGTGTCATCTTTAGTTTCTTTCATCAGTGTATTATAGTTGTCAGTGTATAAGTCTTTAATTTCCTTGATATTTCTAAGTATTTTATTGTTTTTGATAGTATTGTGGATAAGCTTGCTCCTTAATTTCTCTCTCAGTTTATTGTTATTGTATAGAAATACAACTTATTTTTGTATGTTGAGTTTTGTATCCCGAAACTTTTCTTAATTTGTTTATTGGTTCTAACGGTTTTTGGTGTAATCTTTGGGGTTTTCTGTGTAAAAGATGATGTCTTCTGCAGAGACAATTTAACCTCTTACTTTCATTTATTTTTCCTTGCCTATTATCTCTGTCATGTATTTCCAGTACCATGATGAATAAGAGTGGTGGTAAAAGTGGACACTGTTTTCTTGTTCCTGATCTTCGATGAAAAGCTTTTTTAGAGCCTTCCATCATTAAGTACGATGTTAGCTGTGAATTTATCATATATGTCCTTTATTATGTTGATATATGTTCTATTTTCACTTATCTGAGAGATTTTATCTTAAATGGATGCTGGGTTTTGTAAAATGCTTTTTCTGCATCTGTTGATATGATCCTATGATTTTTATTCTTTATTGTTTATGCAGTGTATCATGTTAATTGATTTGTGGATATTGTCCCAACAAGCATCCCAGGAATAAATCCCACTTGGTCATGGTGTATAATCTTTTTAGTGTAGTGCTAGATTTAGTTTGCTAATATTTTTTGAGGATTTTTGCATCTATGCTTATTAGGGATATTAGTCACAATTTTCTTTTTTTGTAGTGTCCTTTTTTGGTTTTGGTATTATGATAATGCAGGGCTCCTAAAATGGGTTTGGACTTGTTCCCTCCTCTTCTATTTTTTGGAAGAGTTTAAAAAGGTTTGATATTAACTTTTTTTAAATATTTGGTAAGTTTCACCACTGAAGCTACCTGGTCCTGGACTTTTGTATAATGGGAGGCTTTTAATTACTGATTCAGTCTCATTATTATTTGGTCTGTTCAGATTTTCTCCTTCTTTATGATTGGTTTGTGTTTCTAGGAATTTATTCTAGTTTGCCTGGTTTATTAGTGTATAATTGTTTATAGTAAGCCTCTGTTGATTCTTTGTATTTCTGTGGCATCAGTTGTAACATCTCCTTTTTCATTTCTGATTTTATTTATTTGAATCATCTCTTTTTTTTTAGGTGAGTGTAGCTAAAGTTTTGTCTATTTTGTTTAATTTCTTAAAAAATGAACATAAATGTACAACCTGTGGACACAGACAACAGTGTGGTTATGGCTATAGGGAAGAGGGAACAAGGGCTTGCCAGAGGGGACATATGCAATAGTGTCAACAATAAAATAAAGGGGAAGGAGACCCAGGAGGAACCAGGGAACCTGTTAGGGACCTCTGCAGCAGTGCAGGTGAGAGATGATGATGACCTGAATCAGGGTGCTGGCCAAGGGGTATGGAGAGAGAACATTTTATTGCATTGTCCTTCCCTTTAATTTAGACTGAGAGATGAGAGATGATGACATTAGTGGTAGTGAAAGGAAACAGATGCAAGATATGCAGAGAAAGTAAAATTGACAGGAAAAAAATAAGCTCTTAGTTTCATTGAAATTTTATATTTTCCTTTTAATTTCTATTTCATATATTTCTACTCTGATCTTTGTTTTTTCCTACCTCCTAACTTCAGGCCCCATTTGTTCTTCTTTTTCTGGTTCCTTGAGGTATAACATTAGGTTGTTTATTTGAGATCTTTCTTGATTCTTGATGTAGGAAATTAACACCACAAACTTCCCCTTAGAATTGCCTTTGCTGTGTTCCATAAGTTTTGGTAGATTTTATTTCCATTTCATTTGTCTCAAGGTATTTTTTTGATTTTTGTTTTGATTTTTTTACCCATTGTTTGTTTGATTTCTACATATTTGTGAATTTTTTTAGTTATTTTTAATCTTTTTCAATTACAGTTTACATTCATAATTATTTTGTATTGGTTTCAGGTGTACAGTATAATGGTTAGACAATCATATACTTTACAAAGTAATCCCCCCAATATTTCAGGTACCCACCTGGCAACATACATAATTATTACAATGTTATTGACTATATTCCCAACACTATACTATACATTTTGTGACTATTTTGTAACTACCAATTTGTACTTCTTAATCCCTTAATCTTAGTTTTCTTATAATTGATTTCTAGTTTGATACCATTGTTGTCAGAAAAGATGCTTGTTATGATTTCAATCTTCTTAAATTTATTAAGATGTGTTTTGTGGCCTAAAACATGATTTATCCTGGAGAATGTTTCATGTGTGCTTGAGAAGAATGTGTACTTTGCTGCTGTTGGATGGAATGTTCTATGAATGTGTGCTAAATCCATCTGATAAATGTGTAGTTTAAGTCCAATATTTTCTTACTGATTTTCTGTCTTAATGATCTAGCCATTATTAAAAGTAAGATATTATAGCCTGGCTGGTGTAGCTCAGTGGATTGAGTGTGGGCTGTGAACCAAAGGGTTGTCGGTTCGATTCCCAGTCAGGGCACATGCTTGGGTTGTGGGCCAGGTCCCCAGTGGGGGCCATGTGAGATGCAGCCACACATTGATGTTTCTCTCCCTCTCTTTCTCTTTCCCTTCCCCTATCTTTGAAAATAAATAAATAAAATCTTAAAAAAAAAGATAAAAAAAATAAGATATTATAGCCCCCTACTGTTATTGTATTGCTGTCTACTTTTCCCTTCAGGTCTGTTAATACTTGCTTTATGTATTTAGGTGCTTCTACGTTGTGTGCATAAATATTTAAAAGTGTTATATCCTCTTGTTAGATTGACCCTTTATTATTATATAATGACTGTCTTTGTTTTAATGTATATTTTATCTGATATTAAGTAAAGTTACTTCTGTTTTCTTTTGGTTGCTATTTGCATGGAATATATATTTTTTTACCACTTCATTTTCAGTCTGTGTCCTTAAAGCTTAAGTGCGACTCTTGTAGGCAGCATGTACTTCAGTCTTTATTTTATCTATCAGACATTTCACTGTTTTTTGATGGGAGAATTTAGTTCATTTACATTTAAAGTAACTGTTGATAGATATGGACTTATTATTACCATTTAAAAATTATTTTCTGATTGTTTTATAATTTATTTACTCCTTTCTTTCTTGATTTTCTGTACTTCTATGCTTAGATTTCTCTTTATGTTTGTGTATCTACTATAAGTTTTTATGTTACCATGAGCTGAGATAAAGTATCTTATACTTACAACACTCACTTTTAAGGAGATAACAGCCTAACTTCAAATGCATTCAAAAGTTCTACATTTATGTTTTTATGTTTTTGATGTCATGATTCATATCTTTTTAAATATTGTGTACCTATTAACAAATTATTATAGTTATAGGTAGTCTTAATACTTCTGTCCTTTAACCTTGACACTAGAGTTATAAGTGACTTACCCAGCACCATTACAATATTATTCTAAATTTACAAACATACTGAATTTACCAATGAGTTTAAGCTTTCATAAGTTTTAATGTTACTACTTAGCATCCTTTCATTTAAGCTTGAAGAACTCTCTTTTACATATCTTGTAGGGCTGGTCGAATAGTGATACACTTCTTTAGATTTTGTTTGTTGGGGAAATGCTTTATCTTTCCTTCAATTCTAAAGGACAGTTTTTTTGGGTAGAGTATTCTTGGCTTGCAGTTTTCTTCAGTATTTTGAACATCTCATTACACTTCCTTCTGGCCTACAGTGTTATTGTAAAACCTACTGATAGTCTTATGAAGCTTCACTTGTACGTAATAATTTGCTTTGCTCTTGCTGCTTTTTTTGAAGGTTTTTTTCCTATTTTATTTTTTAAGTATATTTTATTGATTATGCTATTACAGTTTTCCCAATTTCACCCCCCTTATCCCCACTCCACCCTGCACACTCCGACACTCCAGCGTTCCTTGCCTTAGTTCATGTCCGTGGGTTGTACATATAAGTTCTTTGAGTTCTCTGTTTCCTATACCATTTTTTATCTCTCCCCATCTATTTTACACCTAGTAATTATGCTTCTACTTCCCTGTACCTTTTCCCCTCTATTCCTCCCCTCACCCTCCCCACTGAAGTCTCTCCATGTGATGTACATTTCTGTGATTCTGTTCCTGTTCTAGATGTTTGCTTA